>ML677362.1:5514899-5557053 GCA_007922305.1 Dermatemys mawii
CCCCCCCCCACTTAACCACCCCCTCCACCTGCTTACCTTCTGAGCCGGGCGTTGGGCCCCGCGGCTCGCAGCGCTCTGCCCGGCCCCCGGGCTGGGAGCGTGAGGCCCCGCAATCTGCCGCGCTCGGCCCCGTCCCCGGCTCGGGAGTGCGGGCCCCGCGGCTTGCGGCGGTCAGCCCGGCACCCCGGGCCGGGAGCGTGGTGTTGGCCGCGGGTCCGCTGTCCCGGGCTCCGGGCGGCGTCCGGCTGCGGCCCGCTGTCCCGGGCAGCGCGCCAGCCCCTCTCTCAGGGCGGCATGCCCGGCCGGCCGCGGGTCCGTTGTCCCGGGCGGCGCGCCGGGCCCGCTCTCAGGGCGGCGCGCCCAGCTGGCTGCGGGGACCCGGGCGACGCGCCTGGCCAGCAGCCGGCCCCGCTCTCCGGGGCACTCTCAGAGCGCCCCGCCCAGGAGAGCGGGACCACTAGTCCCGCTCCCCGGGCAGGTGCTCGTGGGCTGGATGAAAATGGCTCGCGGGCCACAAGTGGCCTGCGGGCCATAGTTTGCCCACCCCTGTACTAAACCTTTAATAGTTTATTACAGGATTGGCTTCAGGCGTTGTCTTTGGCATAACATCTAGGGTACCATGTGATGTGGGGTAAGTTACTGGTCTTTTGGGACTGGCAGCAAACTGAATATGTTGTGATTTTTGGTGTAAGTGACCATTTATAACGGAGACCAGTTTGTCTGGGTGGCAAGATAGAGGAGAGTCTAAGGAGACTTCCTCTGACTCCATTGGTAAGACTGTTATAGTAACCCAGAAGTTCACATTTGTTACTGGCTTGGTGACATCGAATTATAGAACACACCACCAGTTTGGGGTATCTGCTCTGTTTTGACAATCTGCCCTTAGGCAGGCACTATCAGTCATGGACTAATAATGTCAAGACTAATAATATGGGCAGGAAGTAATAAAATGTGAATCTGCCTTGGAAAGTGTAACACAATTCAGGTGAAATAACCCAGACCAGAGGAGATTTGAAGAACGGTCATTGTGAGCTAAGTTTAAGGAAGAAATGGGTATTATTCGAGTGCCAATACTGTGTGTGGTGCGGTACAAAATAGAGAGAGAGAGAGAGAGAGAGAGAGGTTTTCCCCACCTCCCAGGGCACTCACAACTCAGATGGGACAAATCATGATTATTTGTGCCACAGTCAGACCTCAGGCCCCAGTCAACATAATACAAAAATAGTCCCTGCCACAGAGAATTCACAGTCTAGGGACTGATCTACACTACAAGTGGTACAGAGCCGCAGCTGCATCAATATAGAGGGCTCTTCCATTAGCATAATAAAACCATTTCCATGAGAGGTGGTAACTACGTCATCGAGCTTATTCAGACCCCTGAGCAGCATGAGTTATACTAACATAATCTGTAGCATGCACAAGCCCTAACAATGACAAGATGCAACAGGTGGACAAGAAGAGCCCAAGAGACAAAGGTAAGAGTAAAATGAGCTTGTTTTTACATAATAAGCAGTAGCTTAACCATTTCAGGATGGCAGTTTTCTGTAGGCATCACAGCAGAAGTAAGGCTTAAGGCAGGGTCTGAAGGAGGATAAGGTGGATCCTTCATAGATTCCCTTGCCTCCAACACATGCGCACACACACACAGAAAATGTGCATATTTCAAATCAGCATAGTGATCATCTCTTTTAGTACCAAGCATGAGGGCAATTAGGCAGACAACAGCACCCAACAAACTGGACAGGAGCTTACACTGGGATATAGCATTATGAATTGTTCTAGGGGTTATAAAAGCAAAGGTGTAACCTCATTGAGCTGACAAGTAACAGTCCCTCTGTATGTGGCATGTAAAACACTGCATACTGGTTGCTGAAACCGAAATGCCTGTTCAGGAGTGTTGGACTGAGAAGGAACAAATTAAGGGCCAAATTTTACATTTTCTTATTCAGGCAAATCTCTCATCCTTTCAAGAGCATTTGGTGTCTATTAAACTTTGATTTATAACAGGCACAGCTCTTTTTATTATTAGTCACCCTATCAGCATTCACAAGAGTGAGACTTCTGAAGAAGGGTAAGAGTAAGAGAAGACTGTTTATCCAGGTCTTGTACTTTGGGGGTGAAATTTACACTGATGCACCTCCATTGATGTCAGTGGAGGTTCTCTGAATTTACACTGACGTAACAGAAAGCAGAATCTGGCTTCATTGTGTTTTATGTAGCTATTCTAACTCCTAAAGAAAGAAGCAGTGAATTAACAATGCACATTATTTTTTTTCACTGCTTTGCATAAAACACCTGCCTTGTCATTGGATCTACAGTAGATTTCCATGCACTGGGATATAGTATAATAGCCTCTCTCACTACATTCATTCTTTTGTCTATCTCATTATGGCAATTAGTGTGTTTCCACTTTGAACAAAGATCCTGCCTGAAAGCAATCTGGCTGCTAATGTCACAATTACTGCTGCTTTCTGTTGGACCAATTATAGGTGATAATGTTACTATTTGACAACGTTTGTGTTCTAATTAAGAGCATGACTGCAAACTGGATGCTCAGTTCCAGCCAAGCTGCTGCTCTTTTATCTGATGTTGTGTTTAATCACTGTTTTTTATATATCCCTGGCACAGTTCAAGGAAAATAAGAATAGATTGGTCACCCTTTTGTGAAATATTGCTCCGCCTTCATCCAGACTCATCCCTTCCCTTCCTGAAGGACTCAAGCACTCTTTTGTTGTATATTTGGTATCTTTGCCAAGGACAGAGCAAGTCAGAGATGTAAGCAGGCGCCTTTGATTGACAATTTTAATCCCGCACTTAATGCCCAGATTTTCAAGTGTCAGCAATAAACCACTGATTGTTAATATCACCCAGCAGCAGGGTGCATTAGCACAATAGTTTGCTCATTAAGGAAAAACAAATAAATGATGAACATGCCTCAGGCTGTTAAACAAGACACACTGGCCTAGAAGCAGGATCTGGGACAAAAGAACTGAGTAAGATAGACTAGCCCATTCAGAATGGAAAAATGCCACCATTGTTTGTGTTTCAAATCTATCATTGTTTTATCTTTGGTGTGATGTAAAATAAGGTAGGAATATATGATAATTTTACCTCTTCTGTAAGATCCAGTCTACATTACAGACCTTTATTTGTATAACTACATCACTCGGGGTGTGAAAAATCCTGAGTTATGTAGTTGTACTGACCTAACTCCCCACATAGAGTACTTTGTTGGCAGGAGAGCTTCTCCCACTGACATAGCCTCTGCCTCTCAGCGCGATGAATTAACTATATCAATGAAAGTGCTCTCTCCTGTCAGCTTAGTGCATCTTCACTAGGGTGACCAGACAGCAAGTATGAAAAATCGGGATGGGGGGTGAGGGAGTGTAATAGGATCCTATATAAGAGAAAGACCCAAAAATCGGGACTGTCCCTATAAAATCAGAACATCTGGTCACCCTAATCTTCACTAAAGTGTAGAATTGCCCTTAAATCTCCTCCCTTCAGCAAGCCATAGCACAGTAGGTTGGATTTAAACCCAGAGCAGGTGTGTGGATCTATTTGGAGGCAGGCATGATCAAAGAGAGAGTAGAGGGGATATGGATAGGAAGTGAAGTGAGGGGACAGATTGGTGTGGATGAAAAATTCTGTAACCTAACTAAAGACACATTGAAACTGCACTTGTCTGTGTTGCAGACTTTGTTCTTGTAAGCTCGGTCACATCATCAATAAGGAAACTCATCATCAGTAGTATAGCTTCCCTGCGAGTACAGAAATGATCAATATCTGGGCACAAACATTTACTTGCCCTGGAATGAGATGTTTGTGGGGGAGGAAAGGGGCCGTTTCATGGTATTTTCAGAGATGGTCATAATATCAAGACCACATGTCAAATTAGGAACATTCCAGTTTCACAGGTACTAGAGAGGTATTCATCGGAGGATATTGTTTCTTAAAGAGCACCCAGTGATACAGATTTGACTGAGTTATACCAGAAAGTCAAAGAAGTTACACTAGGGATGAATTTGGTCCAACATTAGGGTTTGATCTTATTCTTATTGACATGAACAATGGCTTAAAGAATCAGCCCGTCCTGAAAAGCAAGATGCTGGACTTCATTCTTCTGCTCTACACTAAAGCAGCACAGTGCATATTCAAGGGCAATAATTTCTGATGAATAAGATAAGTCAGTTCTTTTTTCCGGGACTGCGAAGCACTTCAGCAGCTGATGAAACAATCTCTGGACTCCATACAAGCTGTGATACTCAAACCGCTCAGTCTCTGAGAGTGGAACAAGTACATTGAGAAGTCTCAAATGGTTTCTACACTGGTGTCATAGGTCATATTTATTCTTAAGCAAATTGAGTGAAAATTATCTTCGGGTACTACAAGCAGCAACTCAGGCAAAGATTCACATCTGACTGTCCCGCTGCAATATTTTGGTCAAATGACCACAGACCCCTCCATGATTTTTCCCCACTTTCCACCCAAAAAACAGTCCTGGGGTCTCACCTGCGTCCACAGAACTCATGTGCTGCTGAGTCAAGCATTGCAGTGAAAGGATGAGTCACAAGGTCCCAGGCACATGACTGCTGGGAGAAGACTTTAGAAACTGTTGGTGAGTGGGGTGCAGGGCTGGAGCATTAGTGCTTAAGGGGGGCTGAAAAAGGCAGAACATCTATCCCATTTGTCTGGCCCTCACCCCACCCCTATTCTGCCCTGTAGCCTCACTTCTGCTTCTCCTGAAACTCCTGAGGCTCTGCACCTCCCCCACTCAGGCCTGAGAAGGCTGCAGGGAGTCCCACTTCCCCTTCCCAGGCTGGGTTTTGCAGCAAGGCACAGGGGAGGGGCATAAGAGGTTCAATACTTTTGTTAGTCTATAAGGTGCTGTGAGCGTTCAGGCCCCTTGGGCTGGAGTAGCACAACCTAATAGCCCAAGTCTACAGGGCAGACCTCACTGCAGGGCAGTGGTGCCCAGTGGCCAGAGTCCATAGTCGCCCCTGGGTTGCATGGCAAGGCGGCCTAGCGGCCAGAGTCAAGAGGTGCCCCAAGTTGCAGGGCAATGCGGCCTAGTGACCAGAGAGTCTTTCAGGTCACCCCAGGCTTCAAGGCAATGCAGCCTAGTGGCCAGAGTCACCCCAGGTTTCAGGGCAATGAGGCCTAGTAGCCAGAGTCTATGGGGTCACCCCAGGTTGCAGGGAAATGCGGCCTAGCGGACAGAGTGTGTAGAGATGGGCTGCCTACCTAGGGGTGCGGCAGCCTAGGTAGGGGGGCCCAGGCCCACCTGACTTCACCGGGCCCCAACCCAGGGCCCTAACAGTGGCATAGCTCCTCGCCACTGACTCAGCAGGGAGGAGGGGTCCAACCAAAACACGCTGAGGTTCCCTGGGTGGGAAGTACCACTCCACCACCTCCCCGGGTCACTTCCAACCGTAGTCGGCGTCTCCCAGGTGTCTGTGGCTCCTCCACAAGCTGTCAGGTCAGTCGCCTCCTCTGTCTGCTCCCATCACTGGGCTTCTGGCAGAGTTGGGAAAGCTTCAGCCCCTGCCACCTTCAGGGGCTGAGGGTGGTCCGCTGCAGGAGCTTCCCAGGCACATCCTTCTCCTACAGCTGCCAGCCCAAAATGAGCTCCCTCCCTTTATACTCACAGAGCACTTGAAGTATCCCCATTACCGCAGGGGTGGGGGGGACTTCCGCTGCCAGTGCTTCCGGCCTGTCCCTGCCTGGGCTAGTGTGGGGCTGGCTCGCCCCATCACAGGTGCCTATAAGGTGCCACAGGACTCTTTGTTGCATTTGCAGATCCAAACTAACGTGGCTATCCCTCTGATACTAAGTAATTTACATAACTGTGTGATGTTTGAACCTGTTAATTTTAAGCCTCTAAGTAAAGCTATAATAGGAGCCCTTTGGCAAGTTCAGATAATCAAGATAATGTATCAGGTTTTTATTCTTGACAGTGCTACATACCTGCTTAAAGCATTCCAAAGATACTTGAAGCATGTGACCCACACTGTCAAACTTAGGTGCCTAAAATTAGACAGATGTCAATGGTCTGATTTTTCACCAGCAAACTTCCTCTGACTTCAGTGGAAGCTATGGATGATCAGCACCTTTGTCGATCAGGCCACTCTTATTTAGCTGCCTAATTTTATTGGCCTAGGGCCTGACTATCAGAGATGCTGAACATGTGTGACTGTTCCCATTGACTTCAATTAGAGATCTGATTGCTTGGCAGCTTGGAAAATGAGAACCTCATCTTCCCAAATCCTGTCCATGCCAAGTACACAGTACATCTACTCATTCTTCCTGATGACCAATGGAGAAAAATATTTTTAAAAGCAAGTGACCTTGAATAAGTGTTATGTTGTTTCACTGCATGCCTAGCAAAAAATAAAAAAGGAAGGTTCTTTTTATTTCTAGATGAAACAGGAAGTGTCCTCAGATGTACTCCCAACACTTGCCATATGTGGTGGGACAGTTGGTTTCAGGCAATATTCGTGACCATTACAGACAATACCTTGAAGGCAACACAGGGGTTGAGTCTCTCTTGCACCCTGTGCAGTCATTTATATCTGTACAAAGTGTGACTGTCTTTCTACCATTCTGACTTAGTAATTCTGATATTTACCTTAAGAATATGGAGCTTGTGTCGAGCTTTTTCAACCAGTATACATAGGGATAAATGTTTGCACAAGACACAGTGCTGTGGAAAATCAGGCCCATAGGATGCTGAAAAACACAAACTAAGTTCAGCAGTTCTACATTCCCATGTGGTGGGATGGAAGCAAGGACTTAGAGAAAACTGGGAAGTTCTAGAGCTGCATGTTAGAAAACCTATGGCCACCTTAAAAAAGTCCTTGAAATGTTCATCTCGCCTTGCTTTGATTAGCTGCAAGACCTTACTGCTTGTACAGCCACAGAAACTGAAAACACTCCATACACACTTATTAAAAAGAAAAAAAAAAAGCGAAGAGAAAGTTCACTAACTACAGTGGAGCCCCGCTATAACATGACGGATGGGATCCATAAAATCCCATCGCGCTAAATGCGGGGTCGCGTTAAATGCGGGGTCGCGTTATAGCGGGTTCCCACTCCCCGGCAGGCGGGGGCTGCGCTTCTCTCCCCACTGCCCAGCAGGGGAGAGAAGCTGCGGCCCCTGCTTGCCGGGGACAGAGAACTCCGGGGCTGCAGACTGCAGCCCCGGAGTTCGCTGTGAAAGCTGCTGCCCACCCACCTGCTGGGGACAGGGGACACCGGTGCCTGCAGCCCTGGAGTCCCCTGTCCCAGCAGGCACCGGGGCAGAAGCTTCCAGAGAAGCCTGCTGGAAGCCGCTGCCCCATGCCTGCTGGGATAGGGGGACTCCGGCAGCCTGTCCCGGCACGCGTGGAGCAGCGGCTCCCAGGGAAGCTGCGGCTCCCCGCCCCCAGGATAGGAGGACTCCGGCAGCTTGGATTCTCCCGGTCCCCGCAGGCGTGGGGACAGCGGCTTCCAGAGAAGCCACGGCTCCGTGCCTGCTGGGACAGGGGCTCCGGCAGCTGGGATTCCCTGTCCTGGCAGGCATGGAGCCGCAGCTTCCACAGCAAACTCCTGGGCTGCAGTCTGCAGCCCCAGATTTCTCTGTCCCCACAGGTGGGGGCCGCAGCTTCTCTCTCCTGCTGGGCAGAGGAGAGAGAAGCCGCAGCCCCCACCTGCAGTCCTGAGTTCTCTGTCCCTGGCAGGGGAGGCTGCAGCTTCTCTCCTCATGGCCCAGCATGGGGAGAAGCCGTGGCCCTGCTCCTGCCGGGGACAGAGAAGAAGGACTTGGGAGCCAGGGTATAATCGTGCTATAACCAAATTTGCCTTATAGCGGGGCACGTTATACCAGGGCTCCACTGTATTGTGAATGATGTAGATGAATCTGCCAGACATTTTTAATCAGCCCTGCAACTGTTTTTTTCCCGCCAAATCTCAGGGAGGTTTTGATCCACAGAAAGCCACAATTTTTATAGTGGGGAGCAGAGATATTTTTGAATTGTTCCCAGCGTTTGAAGATAACAGACCTGCACAGGGCATGTTTTTAGCCCACATGCATATTTCATCCAAACTGACTCACATTAGGCCAGTGCTGATGAGGTGTGAACTGAATTTTAAGATTTCCAGATCTTTCATCTATTGAATGAAAATGCCTTTTTACCAGCAAACTGTGCTTCTGCAGAGTGTGCCTTTGCTTTGTATAAAGATGTCCATAGAGATGATAGGCAAACTCTAAAAGTATGTAATTAGGCAATGTATAACAAGCAAGACACTGGTTGTTATGTTTTATAACAATCTCGTATTTAGTGTTTGTGTTGCTTTCAAATTATGAAATAGTTTTAAAAAAAACCTGACATGTGATGATAAAGAATGACATGAAAGTGTCACACTCTAAACAAGAAACTTCATTTAAATAATGAATGCAGCATTATGCCTAAAGTTACTGTTTATCTGTTTCATTAGAAAACTTCCCCAGCCATCTTCATTCTGAATGCCTGCAGTAGATTTAAAGAAACACTACACAGTTACTCAGATTTTATTAAGTGACAATAACTTTATGTAAATGAATGATATTTTTAAAGCAAATGTTATGATTTGTACACCTTTTCTCCATGAAAATGTCCTGATTACACCACCACCTCCCCCTGACAAACAACTTTATTCAGATGTACAAAGTGGCCAACTTCTATGGTCACATTTTGTAACATCTGTGCATATTAACAAACATACACAAGTCCTCACACACACCTCGCTATGTGTTGTAAGGCTTAGCAGAAAACACTACAGACATATTCTTGACTTCTAGATCTCGTCATTTCCTCTTTTTTATTCTTACTAAAAGTAAATGGAGCCTAAAATTGTATTTTCCCCATTTTATTTGCTCCCCATGTAGTGTTGAATAACAGAATAGCGAACAATATTAGAAATGCATAATTTATTAAGTGAACACAGTAATAAAACTTTCCCTTAAGATTATGGAGCTTGTGTCTAGCTTTTTCAAGGTTTCCCTTCTAATCTGGATGAATCTGCTCATAGCCATCTCCATATCAGCGCCTGAGAAAGGGACTAATTGTACTGTAAGAAAAACATGGCCATTTAGCCCTTCATTTTTGTCACTGTGCTCTACAGTTGAGCCACTCAGAACTACATGGTAACAGTAGGTAGAGAGCCCAGATCCTCCTGCTTCTGGGTATAAAAAGTCTGAGCTCCAGTCCCAAAAACCTACTGTCATGTGGGAAGAATCAGAATTGCTCAAACAGGTATCAGAAAGCAGTTTTATACAATGTATAACATTACCTCTTATAGGCATTACATACAGCAACATATACATCTATACCAGTGGTTCTCAAACTTTTGTACTGATGACCCCTTTCACATAGCAAGCCCCTGAGTGTGACCCCCCCTTATAAATTAAAAAACACTTAAAATATATTTAATACCATTATAAATGCTGGTGTGTAACAGTGCTGTTTCTAGCGCGACCCAACCGAGAGTCCCAATTCAGGACAAATTGCTTCAAACAAGGCAGTTACAGCCCAAGGCTTGGGTTTTTCCGCCTCAAAGGCGAACCAAACCAGCCAAACAGAGGAGACTTTGGTTTTGCCCCACTGGCTAGCCACAAGTCACACAAGCAATCCCTTTAGTCACTCCAGTTTCCCAGTATCACCACCCACAGCCACTTGTTATGGGGATAGTTATGAAAACCAATACCCCAGTAAAAGAAAAAAGGTTCTCCCGATCCCAAAGGGCCAAGCCCCAGACTCAGATCAATATACAAATCAGATCTTACCCACAAATCATGCTGTTGCCACTCCTATAGAATCTAAAATCTAAAGATTTATTCATAAAAGGAGAAAGATATAGATGAGAGCTAGAATTGGATAAATGAAATCAATTACATGCAGTAATGGCAAAGTTCTTGGTTCAGTCTTGTAGTAAGGATGAAATAGACTGCAGGTTTAAATCAAGTCTCTGGAGTACAAACATCCACAGCTGTGATGGGTCATTCAGTCCTTTGTTCAGGGCTTCCGTTTGTAGCAATGTTCCTTCCAGAGGTAAGCAGCAGGACTGAAGACCAAATAGAGGTGGTGCATTACCCTTTTATCTCTTTTCCAGGTGTAAGAACCTCTTTGTTCTTACTGTGGAAAATTACAGCAAAATGGAGTTTTGGGGTCACATGGACATGTCACTTGTTTATGCATGACTCAGGACTTGCAGGAAGCAGCCATTACTCACATGCTACTTTGAACTTCCTTAGGTAGACTTATGTGGATTGGAGCCTTCCAAGCTCTCAAAGGGTCAATTGTGTAGCTGATGGTCCTTAATGGGCCATCAAGCAGGCTAAGCAGATCTAACAGCAACTTGTCTGGGATGTCACCCAGAAACACTATAAGTTTGAGACACAGGCAGTATAGAGCCAATATTTATAACTTCAACTACAAAAATGACACATGCATACAGATAGTATAATCATAACCAGCAAACCATAACCTGGTCTTAGACACCTTATATGACCCCCTTTACCTAAGATTTGGTGCCACTATAGGACCTTGCTTGCAACAATGATCTATACGGTCCCAGTTCATGTCAACAATGTCACATGGTGGCAAGTGGGGTTTGGGGTGGAGGCTGACTGCTCGTGACCCCCCCCCATGTAATAACCTCGCGACATCCTGAGGGGTCCCGACCCCTAGTTTGAGAATGCCTAATCTATACAGACAGCACATTGACAACGTTGACATAGACAATGGGGACTCCAGTAAAACTCAATATTAATGCCAGGCTGAGTCCCTCTGTATTGTAGCTCAGATATATGCTGCTTGAGTGCCCGGTGAATGCAACGTAGCCAATTCTTCTGCTGGATGTGGCAGTGGGAGGGGTGGATGGTCATGCAGTCATACCGAGGTCTTCTGATTTCCAGGCCAGTGTCAGATCCACTGGATCACTCTGCTTTCCCAAAGAGAGTCAAAAGGAGCTGCAATAGGTGCTCAATATCTTTGAAAGTCAGGCTCCATGAATTAAAAAGTGGGCACCCAAAAACTGAAGCACCAAAATTAGAAGCCACCTTTGACCCTTAATCATTTATTTACAGCCCAACAGGAAACCTGTGACAGCAAGACATAGAACCAAGCCTCCTGATTCCTCTTGTACTTCGATCACCAATTCATCCTTTTAATCTTATTTACATGCAGAAGATTCTACACTAGGCCATAGCCTGCAATGCATCTTTCGCTAACATCTTTCAGGCTCTGTGGAAGGCATATACACACACACATATAAATGTGCCAATGTAACCACTGACTTTACTATTATTAATAGGGTCCAATCTGCTGCAACATCAACCTTGTCTCTCCAGATAGGCAATTACAGCTGTTTTTCTGTCATTAAACCAGTCTTAATGGGTGCAGCCAATGGACCATCTATTATCATGAATGCAATTACTATCTCTGTCATGATCAATATTTGCTTACACTGAGTTAGGAAAGATATTGAAAGCTTATAGTGCATTTAAATGGCTCGTGATGCTAAGACAATGGGGAAGCTTGAGAGCAGTGAGAAATGTTACCTAAAATAAGAAGTGCAGCCTCTCTTGACATTCCTCAAGTCATCCGTGAGATGAAATGCGTGTTGATGATCCTCTTTTCTGGCACTGATACCCTGAACTCACATCAAGGAGGCAGAGGCTCAGCTAATCTCTCAGTGGGGTAAGGTTAAATATGAGAGAGGTTAATTGACTGGTTCTCCAATATCATGAGGAATGTATTAGAAGAGGCAAATCCACTGGGAATTGGACTGAGCATATCATCTTCTCCCCTCTCTCCCCTCCCCCCAGTATACACATATACTTTATTCAAAGGGGATGTGGAACAGCTGTCATTAGGTAATAACTTTTGGGCTACTGCCAACCTGTGTTGAATTTAAACTAGTAAGATAGAGCAGGAAGGCTCTGAATCATAGCACTAAGCCCCTAAACCATAAAGCAAAAAAAGGATGAATAGAGGGGTAGGTAATGAAATACAAAGCCTTTGAATAAGGCATTTGTTTGAATCCAGACCAAGTCAGCAGTGGCCAAAAGTCGGATGATGGTTCAATTATTATAGTGAAGTGTTATACACTGATTTGTATATAGGAGAGGGAGCACAGAATTCCTGAGTTCTAATCCCAACTGCTTCCTTGAGTAATTCACTTAACCTTTTGGCCTCAGTTTCTCCTTTTGTAAAATGAAAACAATACCACCGACTCACAGGTGTGGTGAAAGGATCTGTATATTGTGCTTTTCACTTTAAAAGCCTTTAAAAGTATAATTATTACTCATACATTGCTTTAGTAGGGTTTCTTCAATGCAATGTTGAAGCACATCATCCATGGGATGGTGTGGGAAGGTTTGCAGTGCTATTGTCCATGCTCTACCTATTCTAGGGTCCCCAGAGTGATCAGTCTTGGGCTTTTCATCATCATGTGTTTAAACCCTTACAGAAACGTTCTATAGAATTTAAGAAGGTAGTTACCCTTCTATGGAATTTTTAAGACAACCTATAGAATTCTAGAACAGCAATCTCATTCTATTCAATTGGCGAGACACTGGAGACAGGCTTCCGTAGAAGTTTATTGGTTTCAACCTATTAAATTCTATAGGATTTTTTCATAAGGCTTTCAAAACCAAACATTATTATTAGTGTGATCATATCAAAATACCACCTGGTGATCACTTTGCAACTCAAGAAAACCAGACAGGAGCACTAATTCTGTGTTTACTGAGTCAGATTATTACACACACACAGCAAACACAGATACCTGGGAATTGACATACTGGTTCAGACGTGAGGTCCATCTAGTCCAGTATCTCCTCTCCGACAGTGGCCAGCACGAGATATTTTAAAGGAAACTATAAGAGCCTTGAAGGAGTCAGATGTGAGATAATCTATCCTCCACATTAGGTCTCATCCTGATCTCTAACAGAGACCACTCTACAGAAACACTAACCAAGGGCTGGTCTTCACTACCTGCTGGATTGGCGGATACTGATCGATTCCCAAAGGCGCTCCCCATCAACTTGGGTACTCCAGCTCACCAAGAGGCGCAGGCCGAGTCGATGGGATAACTCGCTGCCGCCATGAGGATGCCAGGTAAGTCGACCTAAGATGCGCAACTTCAGCTACGCTATTCACGTAGTTGAAGTTGCATATCTTAAGTCGACCCCCTGCCCAGTTAGTGTAGACCTTGCCCAAGGAACCAAAACCTGTAACAAACCTCGTTGCCTACTCTGTCCCCATATCTACTCTAGCAACACCATCAGAGACCCAACCCCATCAGCCACACCATCAGGGGCTCATTCACCAGCACATCTACTAATACAATGTGGCAATGGGAAATGCGGTTCCCATTGGTTGGGAATTGTGAACTGCAGCCACTGGGAGCTGCAGGGGGCCATGCCTGCAGATGTCAACATCCGCAAAATGTCTTGCATCCTGCAATGGGATTATCCGGATGGCCCGTGGGCTGCAGGCTACCCACCACTGAGCTAGGCTGTTCTCAGTGGTGGCAGGTGACAAAACAAGGAGTAATGGTTTCAAGTTGCAGTGGTCAAGGTCTAGGTTGGATATTAGGAAAAACTATTTCACTAGGAGGGTAGCGAAGCACTGGAAATGGGTTACCTAGGGAGGTGGTGGAATCACCCCCTGTAGAGGTTTTTAAGGCCCGGCTTGACAAAGCCCTGGCTGGAATGATTTAGTTGGTGTTGGTCCTGCTCTGAGCTGGGGGTTGGACTAGATGACATTCTGGGGTCGCTTCCAACCCTAATCTTTTATGATTCTATCCCTGTCCCAAGTGCCTGAACAGAGTAACTGATAATCAGGTCTATTTTTCCTTTTCTAAAGAGAAAAGATAACTTAAGGACAGTTAATCGAGTTCCCTGTGTGGAAGCAGCTACACTAGTGCCCATGTTAAGCCTCAGTGAATCCACTGTGAAGAAGAGTATTCTCAGAAGCCTGAGCAGCTGGACAGGCTGAGCTGGATTTTCATACAATTAATCAGAAGTACTGTAGCTTCTTTTGAAGGCTTATTAATCACCACACCCAGTAATTAGCAGGATTCCACTGTTTGTTCTGCTCTTGGACTGATAGCCACAGTTTAAAAAAAGAAAGGTAGCTTTGTTTCAGACCCTTGTTGAACAGCATTGCTCCAATGTTTCCTTGCTTTACAACCTTAGCAAAAGACAAATGGGGACCTTCAGCACTAGATGATTATCTCATTAATATGCAGTGTAAATGCTCTCACCACTTCTTTATATTCACCAATTTAAAAACAATGTAAGCTGCTATTGCCTTCAGCGCCTTGGCAAGAAATAGCTTCTCTTCCCCCTCCCGCCCACTGACCTAGTCAGCAAAAAAAAAAAATGAGTGCTGTTTTCTCAGGGCCTAATCCTATGAAATGCTGAGCAAACTCCGCTCCCATGAAGGCAGGATAGGCCCTTAGAGATTAACTGTTGTTAGACCATTTCAATTTTCCTTTCCTTCAGACACACAAGTTTTTGTTTCATCCTTTTCTTAAGTTATCATTAATTAACCTCCTCCACCCCAGTCCTTTTGCAGTTAGCAGTTCTCAAAGTGGAGGTTGCAACCCCTCGGGGAATTGTGTCCCAGTTCCAGGGGGGTTGCGAGCACTCACCACTGCTTAAATGCCGCTGAATTGAATGTTTCCGCTTTCATCAGCATTTCGGCGGCTATACCCATGCAGGTAAGCATGAACGCCGAAATACCGCCGAAGTGACTGTTTCCGCTTTCAGCGGCATTTTGGCGGACATGCTCACGCGCATGGGTATGTCTGCCGAAATGCTACCAAAAGCGGCAACTTTCATTTCGGCGGCATTTGGGCGGACATGGCAGGGTCGCGATCAGAGGCTGCATGTGGAAAAGGGGTCGCTCAGACGGAAAGTTTGAGAACCACTGAGTTAAGTTATTGGATGCCATGGGAGTTAAATATCCAGTTTAAAAGCTGGTTATATCCAGGGGTGCTGGAACAATTTTTATAGGGGGTACTGAGAGCCATTGAACCAAACTTTAAACCCTGTATACAGTGGAAACCACTGCAAGCCAGGGGATGCTGTAGCCACACCCCCTCAACCCTGCTGGGCATGCTCCAGCTGCCACTGCAGTATAAAAGGGAGCAGCCCAGCTCAGTCTAGGTAGATGCCCCAGGAACATTGCAGTCATTGCCTGAGGATCCCAGAGACTCCAAAAACAATGGCAGGAGTCATGGCAGGAAGTAGCTCAGGAAGGGACTAACCAGTGTCCCTAGGCTTCAGCAATCAGAGTGTTGCGGGCAGATTCCCTGCCAACTTAGCAATGAACCCATTCACAACTACCAGGGCCCTGAGCTGGGACCTGGTGGAGCAGGGAGAACCTGGGTCCCCCTGCCTGGCTGTCCCCATTTTGGGGGGGGTGGTCACCACACCCCCTCCTGTTGACCCTAGCCATTGAACTGTGCTTCTCTGTAGCTGAGGGGTGTCCTGCTGACTCTTTCCATTTGCCTTTTAGCACTGACCATTGGACCATGCAGCCCTGAGGCTGAGGAAAGCTATATAGACGTAGCCATGGGGCTACCACCCTTATCCCAGCCCCAGAGTGATGCTGTGTTCTTGTCCTGTGACACCTGCCTACACGGTGAGTTCTGCCTAAACGGGGGCCTGCTTTGTTTTCTCCTCAGAGGCTATAAACAGTGTAATTGCCTATAAGGTTAGCACACAGCCCTTTCTGAGCAAGCACATTTATGCTTAAAGTAAAAACATTACAGAGAAAACAGCTAAACAATAAAAGAACATACATGCATATGAATAAGCTTACCAGAGATCACCCCCAACTCCAACAGTGGCTCCAACTAGTAAACAGTTCTTCAGACCCCACCAAGGAGTTTGTCAGTGCACACAAGTTTCTAACAGCGGTTATCTCAGAACAAGCATGCTCATGAATCTGAGAATCATTCCTTTAAGCAATTCAGGCCTTGGACTTACAGAACCCATGAATCAGCCAGACTGTGGCTCCCTCCCCAGAGCAAAGCTTCAAAAGGTTGCATCTTTCCATAGACAGAGGATGTCATTTATATTCAGTTTGCCCCACGTATTTCCTAGGGACCCCATTTAGCTTTATTTTGTCTGACATGTTGTTTAAAATTGTCCTTGGGAGCTCCTAACATTTCCCAAGGTCTCCCCTGGCCACATCTTTTCCCCCTGCGGTGTAAAATACAATCCTTCAGTAACCTATAAACTTTGCATTTCTAATACAATGAATTCCCAAGATACCTAAATTTAATTCAGTAAGGTTTGCCCACAATACTGCAGGAAATTGCCATATCTGTCACATCCTTCGTCATGGAAGAGGCCAAGCATTCAATCTCTCAGACCACAGATCACCTGAAATTCTTGCAGGTCATAGGGGATTCATGGGCCTTATGCACAGAGAACCTGTGCCTCTGCACTAGTGTCTGGTTTCCTCAGCTCCCTGTGGCACCTTGACAGCAGGGACTGAAAGGCCAGCAAACTCCCTCTTCAGCAGTTCCTGCAAGAATGCCTCTCTGGGATGGAGATCCACAGCATGAAGCAGGGAAGTCTTAGTTTGTCCTCTTTGCCTTGTGGGCTTTCTGCACATGCTGCCAAGTGCAACTTACTCCTCACACCCAAACCTTAAATCTGGATCCCCGAGGAAGGAATTCGGGGGCAGGGAGATGTCAGGAAAAGGGGGGAAATTTTGTGGAGGCAACACTCTGCTTACTGTGTCTCTCCAGGACAACTGGGTGGGTGCATGTGTAACGCTGACAGAGTCCCGGATGTTGGCATGCAGGATTAAACCAGGGACTTCTAGAGCTTAGTACATGAGCCTCTACCACATGAGCTAAAAGCCAGCTACCTATTACCTCAGGCTGTAGAGCAAACTCATTTTCTCTCTCTCTTTAAGTGGTCTCGGTGCCACTAGATGGGACAGAACATCACACCCAGAAGGTATGGGAGTTACACATGCTCCCCTAGAGGCACAGAAGCAAAGTCTCTAATGAAGAAGTGCCATCATACATATTTAGTGGTTGTCTGAACACACATTTATCCACACAGGTGTGTTGCATCTTAGGTGTATTTAACATACATGACATCAACTTTACATGGTCCGCAAAAAAAAAAAAAGAAAGGAAGTTTTTTTAAAAAAACTTCCTGTAGGGAGTGCAATTTTGCCTCCCATTGAAGTCAATGGGTTCTGGCTATACGCGGTTTCCGCTTTACGTGGTAACCGTGGAACAGAACCCTCACGCAAGATACGACATGCCTGTACTGGAGATGGAAACTAATTTTGCCCTTCGTGGTCTGTGGAGCTCCCAAGTGTTCTGGACTGGAGGGGAGTATTTAACATTAGGAAGACCATAGTGTGAAACTGATGCCTCTTCATTTTAACTTCTTCCTCAAGAAAGTGCAGCTGATCTGGCAACCCTTGCTCACACAAGTAGTTCCATTGACTTCAATAGAGATGCTTGCATGAGTAAGGCTAAAGGAAGCGGCCCTTTATTTGATATTCCAACTGCCTGGCAAACTTCATCTCCAAAATGCTCGATAGAACCCAGTGGTGCAGCTGCAGAGATAAATAAGAGCAGAGAAAGGGGGGAAGGGACCGAGGGAAGGTGGAAAGGAGATGCTTTCAGATGAGATGAAGAACCAATGAAGCAAAGAGTTACAGGAATGGCTGTTCCAGGTGGCAGGAGTCATAGATGAGAAGGCTCTCATCCCAGAGTGTGTGCAGGGGAGAGAGAACAAGCAGTCACTTGATGACATTAAAGGGCAATAGATTTAGAAAAAATAAAACGAAATACCTCTCTTTACAGCATGAGGTCAGTCTGTGGACTATATTGAAGAGAAGGCCATGGAGTTAAATACTGAGGCTGGAGTTTTATAGAGGTGTTTTTGATCATGTTATGACTACAAATAACATGCAGCGCTATGCCAGCTAAAGTAAGAATAATCAAATCGCAAAGCTTCAGAGCGTAAACCTGCCATTTGCTGGAGTCAACAAGGAACTTCCACCCCATTGTATAAATGCTCTGGTGACATTCCATAATTAGCTAGGGTCATTATGGGAGTTAGTCACCTTCTTCTGAAGAGCTGAATATTGAGCCCTGCTGAAGACAGGATCCCAGAATGGCATATTTTATTTTGGATGCTATTTCTCTTTGCCAAATATTCATCTCCCTGTTCAAATGTGTTCAGTTCTTCCTGTACACAGGAAGAAAGAGAAGTGTAGCAGTGTGACAATTCACACCTGTGACACCTCCTGCTGGTTGTCCAGCAATTAGCTTTTCCAGCTCAGAGCGCCCTCTACAGGCTGGTGTCTCACTGTCTGCTGGCCCCATGTCTCTCCCAGTGCTTTTTTATGCTGGGGTGCTGCCCTCTGGAAATATCCCCTCACTCTCTGTGGATCTCCCCTCCCTGGGGAACCCCCACCCACTATCCCCACCTCACCTCAGTCTGGGCTACTGCCAGTCATCATCAAGCCCCTGTGCCCTGGGGCAGACTGCAGTGTAACAGCCAAGTCATCATAGGCAAGGGGCTTTTGGATCTGCTGCCTTTGCCTAGCCCCAGGCTACTCCCTGTAACCTAAGTACCCGCTTTAGCCCTTAGACAAGGCCTCAGCCTGGGGAGTTGCCAAGCAGGAGCCCCTCTTGCCTTTCCCCAACACTTCTCTACCTCAAGTACCTCCTCAGCTCCTAGACAGCCAGGTCCTTCGCTTCTCAGAAGCTGGAGAGAGACTGTCTTAAGCTGCTGGCTCACTGGCCTTTTATAGGGCCAGTTGCAGCCTGACTGGGGTGTGGCCCCAGATGTGGCTGCCTTTCCAGTCATGTACCTTTTCTCACAGCCCCAGCCCTCCCTCAGGGCCGGCTTTATCCCTTTCAGGGCTAGAGCGGGTGACCACCCCACTCCAGGAAGTTACTGGGTCCCTACTGGGAAAGCTACACTCCTCAATGATGTGGTTGCTAAAGCCAAGAGCTGGGCTAACCATGCAGGGTTCATTTTATGCTGAGTTTTGTGAGTTGAGCCCTGCAGATCAGTTTGTCTGAGGCAGGCAGGAAGCCAGCTGCTGCAGTCTGGAGTCTGATAAGCACCACCTTTAACTGCTTTCCCTAGTGGTACTTACTGCAGCTCCTCTTTTCTCTCAAACAGCCCCAGAAACCACCCTAATTATCTTTAATCTCTTAAGGGTTCTTGGTGGGCTGTTCCCACTTCCTCCGCTCTCCTTGCAGGTGTCTCATGAAAATTTCATAAATTTAGGATGGCACTAGTTGGCTTTTTTTAATTTCTAAATCTGAATTTTTGAAAAAAAAAGAGAACATTTTAAAAAGTTCATAAAATTTCCCTCTTTTGAAAAACCAGCTACATAAACATCCTGTACTCATGTCAGACTTTGCACCTGTCTTTAACTCTGACTAAGGATGGATGCAAGTGTTTCACACAGCCCTAGCTCTGACCAAACATTGACCGAAGGAACTTTCTGACAAACAAATGTTGTACATACCCTATTCCTACACTGCAAGCTCACAGCACCTAGAGGGGAAAATCTTCCTTGAATATTCAAACAGGGGAATCACCAGTAGGGGTAGAGAGGTTATTTTACCTCTGTGTTTGGCACTGGTGCAACCGCCGCTGGAATACTGTGTCCTGTTCTGATGTCTATAATTCAAGAAGGCTGTTGATAAATTTGAGACCATTCAGAGAAGAGCCATGAGAATTATTAACAGATTAGAAAACATGCCTTATAGCGATAGATTCAAGGAGCTCAATCTACATATCTTAACAAAGGGAACATTAAGGGATGTCTTGATTAGTCTATAGGTACTGTGACAAAGCTCCAAGTCTGTACTTGTGGGTCCTGCACTTCCTGGCAGATTTAGGGGCCTCAGAAACTCATCTAGGCCCCAGAGTGACCTCCCTTTCTCAGTATAATTGGCAAGAGTCACCGCCTAGTAAGTTACCTTCATCACAGGCCAGTATGGAAGATGGAAAAGGGGGGAGCCCGGGCCCGCCCTCTACTCCGGACTCCAGCCCAGGGACCCTAATAGTATCAGCTAAGATGGCTGACCTTTTAGGCACAAAACACAATACAATTCCCTGGGCTACTTCCCCACAGCAGTCCCCACTCCTTCAAACTCCACTTCATCCTTACCTCAGGGCCTCCTTCCTTCAGTATGATATGTTGTCCACCACTCAGTCTCACCAACAGCATAACTTCCTTCCACAGCTCCTGACACCCACAGCCCACCTGACTAACTGGGAGGTTTTTATCTGGTTTCAGCCAGTCCCTGATTGGCTACAGGTGTCCCAATTAGGCTAGCTGTTTCTACTCCTTTCTAGAAGGTTCTTAATTGGCCTCAGGTGTCTTGATTGGCCTGGAGTAGCCTTTGTTTGGCTATCTAGGGAACAAGAACCTGCACATCCTGAGACTAATATACCTGCCTTCCAGCACGCTCCTATATCCTTCTGGTCTGACTCCGTCACAGTACCCAGATGGGGAAAAAATATTTAATAATGGGCTCTTCAGTCTAGCAGAGAAAAGTGTAACATGATCCAGTGGCTGAAAGGTGAAGCTAGACAAACAGACATAAGGCATGGATTTTTAAGAGTAAGGGTAACTAACTGAAACAATTTGCTAAGGGTCATGCTGGATTCTCCATCACTGACCATTGTTAATTCCAGATTGGATGTATTCTAAAAGCTCTGCTCTAGGAATGATTTCAGGGAAGTTCTATGGTCTGTGTTGTACAGGAGATTAGACTAGCACCATGGTCCCTTGTGGCCTTGAAATCTATGTATCTATTAACACAACCATCTGTTAGTGACTTTTAATTAATCAAATATTTTCAATCTTTCTGGATAATATTATGAAATATAGCAGGGTTTTTATTGTTTTCCCCCCACCTGTACTGAGATTAAAATAGTTCCTGTGTTTTCTCTTTCTGTGATAATTCTGCTTTGTGATGCATATTAATGGCACATCTTACTTTTAGCATACTAGATGCATACTAATTTAGATGCATACTAATGAGTTCACAACCTTCATGCTTGAGACAGTCAGGAAGGTAGCTCATTAGCTGTCCAACATTCTGCTGGAGTGTTGGGTTCTCAGCATGAAGGAAGCAAAACAAAACTGTAAAATGGGAGATTGTGAACCTAAAAACCATATTTAAAAGATCCTTTCCTAGTGTGTGATGTTATTACATGGACCTTCATTTCCAAAAGTGACAAGTGATAATGAGGGCTGCAGGCCCAACTTGCAACTCCTTAAAGGGGCCTGAATTTGAGACTTTGTCTACACTGGAACTTTGTCAATAAACTTTTTGTCATTCAGGGGTGTTAAAAGAAACACACATCCCTGAATGACAAAAGTTTTACCAATGAAAAGTGCCAGTGTGAACAGCACTTTGTCAGCAGGAGTAGACAAAGCTGCTGCTGCTCATTGGGGGTGGAAGTATTTTGTCAGCAGGAGCTCTCTCTCCTGCTGACAACAGCAGCTACATTGCGCGCCTTTTAGCAGCATGTAGTGTAGACAAAGCCTAAGAGAGTAGAGAGCCCTCTCATCAGTCCCTCTCTACAGGACTAACTATCATACAGTACTTTGGGGATGGGGGCAGGGGGAAGAGGGCGATGCTTCTTCCCTTCCAAGGACTGGTTGCTCCATACCTGGCTATTTCAGTGGATAGCCCTAGAGATGCCTAACTTCAGGGTTACAGAAGTTAGTCCCTCACCCTAATATTGTCTGCCTAATATTCTGGAACCAAGAGGGCTACAGCAACAGTGCACATTAACCTCAGGGTTGTGGGTTTGAGCCCTAGGGTAGTTGCTTTACTTTCTTGGACAGTCTTTTTGTTCTGTGTTTATACAGAGCCTCACAATGAGGTCCCAGTCCATGATGGGCTGCTAGACTCTATGACAATAAATAATTATAACAACAGTGCATGCAATTTTTGTACTGCTGTAATTATATTAGTTTGAAATTGGAATAAAGTGATACAACATCCTGCTGTGGATGACATTACACAGAGATAAAGGTGTTAATACTAGTACAGCTTATTGCTGTAAGTTTAGGGCAATAAACTGTAACCAATACACGTATGCTGGTACAAAATCTCTGGGCTTTGACCAGCTCCCCAAAAATTTAACTCTATTTGCCTTGCACACAGCAGAATATATAGGTCCCATCAGAGGCCCTTGCCTGCAGAATAAATTGAAAATGGCAATTGAATAAAAATAAAATTTAAAAGAAAAAAAATCAAAATCTTCCTGTGAAAGAACAAGAGTCATTGTCTCTCTCTGCCCCGCTATGGATTTATTTTGTTTCTCAGATTATAGCAGTATCCTCATTATTGAAACTTCCAGTTGCTGATCACCTCTCCAGCTCTAGTCCACAAGCTCCCAGGTTTTCAACAATAATCTTATGGCTGAGGCACTGGACTAGGACTCAAAAAAGAGGGTCAGTTCTTGGCTGTGACACAGACTGTCTATGTGGCCTCGAGAAAGTCACTTAGGGCTTGTCTACGTGATTATTTCGTTTGTGACAAGATAGGGGAGGGTGAAACTACTGTGCACTAGACTGCCTGGACTCACTTTCTGTGGGGACCATGGGGACCAGTGTTAACAGTTCATTAACGTGCTTTGATCTAGTCCCATTTCAAAGAGGACGAAAGCGAACAAATGAACTGTAAAAATGTGTCAGCAAGGTCCACAGGGATGGTTAGACCACAGCAAGCTAGTGCAGGGTAGGTTCACATTCCTTCTTGCCAGAAATTAAACGTTCCTGTAGACAAGCCCTAAATCTCCCTTTGTGCTTCAATTCCTTATCTGTAAAATAGGGATAATAAAACGCCTTTTCTTTCTCCCCTATTTAGATCATACCCCTGAGTGACATAGTTATACTGATACAAGATGGTAGTGTAGACTAATTTGCTCCTTCCCTCCCATATGTAACCACTTCTGATCATGATGATCACAACACTGAGCACAAGGCCATCCTGAAGATATTGGGCTGGGCCAGTGAGGTTGTGCTTTGGGATACATGCGAAATAGTACTGATTTACATACTGTGTGTGTGTATAAGGCAGGGGCGGAATCTACACAGAAATTTCCCCCCTACCCAAGCTTGCTGGCCTAGAAATGAAGCTCCAATCTGTTTGAATGACTTCTCAGTTTACTTTTTGAAGGAAAAGGGCTAGAGTCCTGGGGTCAAATTCACTGCTGGTGTAAATTGGCCAATCTCTGAGATCAATAGAGTTACACACATTTACATTAGTACAGGGTTTAGCCCTTGATTTAAAAAAAAAAGTTAGCCAAGAATCCCTTACATAGGGCTAAAAGGCTAGTTCTGTCAAAGGGGAGGGTGTCATGTGAAGTTCTGGTTTCAAGAAATCTGAGTTTGAGATGGCTCTGAATTTCACCCAAACTGGTCCCCCTTCCCCTGCTAAGTGGGCCTTCATGAAGCCAGAAATGGGACCAAAATTGACCACATAAGAAAATTCCCCAATGCAAACTAACAAAACAACTATAAAAAGAAGCCTTGTTTTATGACATGCTCCATTGGTACTGCAGCATTCTGCCGATGTGGGCATATTTTCTAACACATTATGCAAAAACAAGTCAGGGAAGATGCTGAGGATTGTAATTTTCTAATTTAATTCTGCCATTTCCAGTAATGGAAAGCTATACTCCGCCTATTTATCTTCATAAGTGACAGATGCATTTCATTAAAACTTCCTTAAATAATTTCTCATAGCATTCAAGGGGAAGGGGGTGAAGGCGTGAGAAGATATCTATTTTGAGAGCACACGCACACTGATGTTTTGAGAACTGTTAAACACGCAAATGATCTATGACATTGCCTTAAACAGGTCAAATGAAAAGACATTTGTCTGGTATTTTTAGAAATGTTGGTGCCTGTTGAACAAGTTGTGAAACAATACAACTTTGTCTGTGACTGAGTAATAATATACAAATAATATCAGCCTACATTTGTATAATACCCTTCATCCTGAAGGATCCCAAAGTCATGCTTCACTGGCTTCTGAAATGCAGCCACTTTTGGGATAGCATATGGCAGCTTTACAGCCACTCTGCAGCATAAATGAAGCCAGGAAATGAAGAATTCTCTAGCCATTTGACACCGAGTTTAAATAAGTTCAAAACACGATTGCAGTGGAAGCAAATATGCATCTTATTCTAAGGACATGCCAGAAGATTGATCATGGGGAACCAGATCTCTTCCAAAGAGATCACCATTTTGAATCAGCGCAGTTCAGTGTGGATGGCTCTTATGTGGCCTAAGTATTGTAGAATGAATGTGAGGCTTTAGGATGAGGCTGAATATAAGCAATGGGGGCAGCGGAGGAGCAGGAGCTGGAAAAGAGATATTTGTGACTTTTTTGCTATTCCCATCCAAGCCTTTAGGGCTGCTCTAAACTATGCAAACTTGTAACAACCCCCAAGGGGCCATTAGGCCAGTGGAAAACTGCCAGCTCATGTCAGCCATGTCTCTGATCCCCATGCCCCCTGCACTGCGAGAGCATGGCTTAGAGCCAGCTATGTCAGAGGGGACTGCTCAGCTACCCACTTAGGGCAACTTGTAACCTGCTTTGTATTCCTCGAGTGGCAGCCAGGGTCTGACCCTGGACATCCAAATAACAAAACCCACCATCACAATTGGCATTCTTTGTTACCTGATCAGTTGGGTCAGCAGAAAAGCCCAGGACTACATGGGCCATGGAGAATGAACTGGTCTCTAGAATGAGAGAGATACATGAGTGGGGTCCATGGAGCAGGTTTCAATGCCTCTGTTGATGCTGCTTGTGTTCTGCGGTCATCTCTTTCAATCCCTAGGGCTGCCAGCCTGGCAATTTTCACCAGCACTACATTTACTTTCTAGAGTGGAGTGAGTAAATCCCAGTGAATAATTTATTCAGCAAACTGTTTCCTTTTCTGTTTGCGAATCACTGAGTCCATCATGATTTCCTCAGACTGTTGTTCAGAATTATTCTCTGAAAACTTTCTGTGAGTTAGTTATTCTTGGTCCGTAGCTTGTTGCTGAACAAGCCTTGGTGAGTATTTAAAATTGGATTTGCATAATTTAGCTTGGACTAGACCCATGGTGCTGTTTCTGGTCTCTGATTGGAGGACTGTAACTCTTACAACCAACTTTCTTGCAAAAATTCATGTTTAGGTGTCAAAATTCACTTTTTGGCAATATTTGTGGGTCCATGAACATAATTCCTGCCATGAATGGATTTGGGATGTACATCACCTGGGATCAGTAAGATATCATTCCATACGACATTGTATGGCATGGAACAATTAGACATAGTGTGTGGGTTTCATAGCTTAGCTCACAGCCAGAGCTGGGGTTGAGGAATGCTTGGTGCAACTGAGAATGGGCCTTCAGGGGGGCAATACAAAGGTGACCACCTTAGGTCATCTCTGTGTTACTCTGATGCTGGTACCATAAATGTTGGACTATACCATACCATAAATTACATTAACATGATGGCTGCTTTAAGCTACATTAGCTGGAAATGGCCCCAAGCACTCTTCAAGCAGTAGGGGATTACAACCTAGATTAGACACCCCCAACCACCAGCAAATGGGAAGAAGGGGGCCTAAGATCCACTTCAGCAGCTCCACACCACCAGACTGCAGAGGCTGGGGGAAATCTTAAAGACAGTGGGTCTACTGGGTTTCAAGAAGTTTTGCACACTGGTCCAATGCAAACTGTACAGGGCAGGATCCAATCTCTGTCCATCTAGGCTGGGAGTTTCAAAGAACCGTAAAGGAGCAAGATCCTCATTGAGATCCATTAGGAATTGAGCATCTAACTCCCAATCTCCTTTGAAAATCCCAGCCGTAGATAGTTTATGCCACGCACATCACTATGCTCTCTGAAGGCTCTCAAATAGAGGACACTAGCACTGAGACTGCTGCGTGAAGAGTGCTAGCAGAACAGTGGTTGCACTTAAAACTTCCCAATTTTGTCTTAGAGATCTTTACGCGAGTGTTTGTTTATATATTAATACAGGAGATACCTAATGGAATGGGGCAAATTTGTTGTCAGTCACTCTACATTCAGGAATAAACTACTGATGATGCTGAATCATATGAGATTTGGGGTAACTGAGTCCCGATGGCAGATGTGTTCAATTAATTCTGACCAAAAGAGGATGCAAATATTGATTTGGACCACAGAGGACCAGGATCTCCTATTCCCTAGAGGCAACTGTTCAGAGCAGCCAAACTTGGAGGTTTGGAAGGCTACGTTGTGAAGTTACCAGTAAAGCCAAACTTCAGGAAAAGGAAAAATTTGGCCCAGCTGGTGTTCTGTTGAGGATGGGGTAGGGACTTGGCCTGTTGACATTTATGCAATTCTTGTATGGGTTAGCACAGACTGAGTGTCTTTCATCCTTTGTAACCAGTTTGTGACAGTCACTCCTTCCTCCCCTATCCTTGTGACATTGCACAGATGACTAAGGGCTGTTGTTCAACAAGCCATTGCATATCCTAACAGCTACCAAAAAATGTAAAGTAAGCACAGTTAAAGAAGGGAAGAAGAGGTCCACCTTGCAGTTCATCACTTGGCAGTGTTTGAAGAGGTAATTGAAGTGATCTGTATTTGGGAATGTCAGAAAGACAAAAGATCTGAGGTTGCTTTTCATTTTGTTTCCACCACCAGCATCCTGATTGCTCCTGTGCTGTGTTGTCATGTAAGACCAAAAGACCCCACCCCCACTTTAGAGGAAAGCCTTTAAATTAAAGGAGAAAAGGGCTGCCAGCCTTTTTGTTTGTTTTGAAATAATTTCTGTGATGCCTCTGATTCATCAAGGCAATCTTGATGTGCTCAGGAAACACTCCTAAGGGAAGGTGAGCAGCCATGAAGGCCACATGATGCACTGCTCTAGCGCTGGCATATGCAGGATGTGGGTCCAGGGTGGGGAGGGAGAACTAGTTTTCTGGTGACCCTAAAACACACTCTAGAAAGAACACGCTTTAGGACAGAACCCGCTTTCATGTCTCTTGAAAAGAAAGTGACAGAGCTCAGGTATGTCTTTGCCAAACGTATGGGTAGTATTAAGCTGAGAGCAGTGGGTCAATTAAGATTTGCCAGCTGATCCCCTGAACATTGGGCCTGTTTCTCAGCTCTGGTAGGGCCCCAGTCTGTGCTCCATAAAGAGGTCATAAAATAGGCTAATTGGCCAACTGAGAATTCCCCCAATATCACTGATCCTCAGAGTGGTCCCCTGGCATGGGGACCACTTTGGGGATGTTGGTAGCTAAGTACAAGCTAAGTTGGTAGCTAAATACAAGGTAGAGCAGTTATTCCTCAGCCAAACTGGGCAGCAGCCAGCCTTAGCATCAGAGGTATGTGGAGCAAAAAGTTGGTGTAAACATGCTTTGTCCCTGCTCTTCCTGAGTCCCAAGTCAAGTGTAGCTCAGTCAAACCACAAATTTAGCCCATAATCTTATCTCCATCCTGATTTCTAAATAACTGCCAGGCACAGCAATAACTCTTCTCCATGCCAACAAACAGATGCATGTAATAATATTTTACATTGCCAGTGTGACTTCCATTCCAAAGGAAACCAAAGTACTTTACAAACTCTGTGTAGAACACCTACTGCTAAAATGAAACCACCTCAGGGTGGAGCATGACCATTTTTAACAGAACAGTAATGTACTGGGCCAGATCCTCAACTGGTATAAATCAGAGTAGCTCCATTGACTTCTAACCTTCTAATTGATTTCAAATTTGTATTGTTATGAACCCTTTGGAGGAGCAAAAAAATGGCCAAGTTTCTGTTCCCCTTGCTCTTATTGACACTGTAATAGACCCAGGGCCCTCATTTCTGTCTCAGGACAAGGATAACTAACTTTAGTTAGTATACTGAACACTGATGTGAGGCTGTATATTTCCCCTCCAAAGTGATGAGTAGACAAATAAATGCTATTTCAAGGTGATTTTTCTTTTTCAAAATACTTCATTTTTTTCTAAATTAACAGGAACAGAAGAGGGAAGGATAGAGAATTCAACAGCAATTATGCTAAAAAGTCAACTGATTTTCCTTTTCTAACACAGTTTTATCAAGATTCCAATTCATATTATCACCTTTTGTAGTATTAGGCCTGATCTATTGACCTAGATGCTCAGAATCTGTAGGGATGAGGGTCATAAGTAAATAGATAGATCAGGCCCTTGTCATTCTAGGATCTGAGTGCCTGCTTCCATGAAAGTCAGAGGAGCACTGCTGACATGGTGATACAAATGTGTGAAAGGGCTCCAAGGACACCATGGTAAAGTACAAAATTTGAGCTGATTTGTTTTTGTTAAGACACAATATCATTTTATAATGATTTGAGGAAACAAATAAATCCTGGTAACAATGCTCCACAAGACTTAGCATTAATTTTCTTGGCAGCATAATCCAGAGTCATGTTCATAAGTCACATGAAACATCAGAGTAAAATGTCAATAGATAAAATTCTTACATTAAGGTTATGAGCCAAGTTCTGTTCTCATTTACGAAGTGTAAATCCAGAGTACTGCAATTGACATAGGTGGTCGCATTCTGGATTTTCACTGGTATAAACTGAGAGCAGAATTTGACTCTGTAGGTTAAGAATTCTGTGCCATGTTTCGTCCTCTTATGTGTCTCTTTATCTATCCTGATTTATGGGCCTCATCCTCAGCTGCTGTAAATGGATACAGCTCTATTGAAATTGGCATCCATTTACAGCAATTAACGATCTAACCCCATATCTGAAATTGTTCTATCCATTGTTTTCATGTTTAAGTTGTTAGCAACATATAATGGATGGGAGATTTTTTTTAAAGAAGCTTCTCTCTTTTTTCACTGCCATATTAGCCCACTTTTAAAGTCCTACTCTCGAGTCTCTCTCATTCAGTCCCCTTACCCTTCTTTTGCTTCCTGACGCTTTTAAATTGGGCTCCATACTCCCTGCAGTTTTGCTATGCAACCTTGTAGTTTGCATCCTGACCTTTCATATGCTGCATTTTGGATCACCAGCTCCAGCCAATACATTAGCAACACACAATTACACCCTCAAAGTAGGCTCAAGTGCAGATCCTACCTCTCCATAAATATCTTAATGAGTAGAAAATAATGCAAAACGCCTCAGTCATTCAAAGCAAGAGTTTGATGTATTACAACTGCTATGTTTTCAGCTCACATAGTATAGAGGAAAAACTTTTCTGGGATTAGAGATTGTGGTTAGTATGGAAACATTTTTTGAATGTTTGCATTCCAACAGTCTGGCCTGGATGATACTATTTTCTACAGCAGCACATATTGTATTTATTTCTAGACTATCTTGTGAAAGCTATGCCCACTGTGCTGTGATATTGCCAGATCTTAACTGCTCAACAGGGTTGGAGTTGTTCAGTTGCTATGTGGATGGGAGACCTTCCAAAGAATTGCAATCGGTGACTTGATAGATGGTGCTTTTGTCTGCCACTCTCACTCTCCTGGAACATGCCCAGGTGGCTGAAGGTCTCTCTTTGGAATGAGATGTCAAATACGTGGTTGTTAACGATCCCATCGTTTAATTTTTGAGGGATAAATGGAATCAGACACCTACCACTGATGATTTGTGATTATGTAAATAGGGTTAAATTGAAGGAATTCATTCCCCAGATAAACATAGTGACCTTACGTATGTGTGAGCCAGATATTAATCTGATATTTTCTGCCTGGGTCCTATAGCTGCTACAATCTGACTGTTGTGTGAACTGAATTGGTAGGTTTCTGTCCCGTTCCCAATGGACCCATGTCCAAGTCTCACAAACACACACACACACACAAATCACCATCACCATTTATGTTTACTAGCAGTTTCAAGAGAAAGTTCAGTGTCCATAGTCTAATCACCCTTAGCCTAACTTCTCTACATGAAAGGGAATCTCTCCATGTCCGGGGTCAGGAGAACTGCTGGGGGAATCTTGTAAGACTGCGGTTCATGCTGTACCTGCTGTCTATATAAAGAGAAGACATCTGTCTCCAGGGCTGTCACTGACACATCTTGCACAAGTGCTAACAGTGAAATTCACTCCTGGGCAAAGATCCAGCACAAGGTCTATGGCAAGGGTTCTCAAACTGAGGGTCGGGACCCCTCAGGGGGTTGCGAAGTTATTAGATGGTGGGTTGTGAGTGGTCAGCCTCCATCCCCCAAACCCCGCTTCACCTCCAGCCTTTATAATAGTGTTAAATATATTAAAAAGTGTTTTTAATTTATGGGGGGGTGCACTCAGAGGCTTGCTACCTGAAAGAGGTTACCAGTACAAAAGTTTGAGAACCACTAGTCTATGCTATACATTATTTAAGTCCCACTTAAGCCATCAGAATAGTCTAAATATTCTATTTTGATGGCTTCAGTCAGCTCCTAAGTGCCACACATGCTTTATGCTGGCCCTCTGCACAAGGTTGAATTTCACTCAAAGTTCACATTAATAACAGAAGCCTGGTATGCCAGTTTTACATTAGTGTGATGGATTAGCATAGACGGAATCAGGCCCCCAAAATCTAAGACTCCTCTGCTTTGCTGTATGGTAAATACTTCTGGATCATCACAGAAGGAAACCAGTTTAACTTCACTGAACCTGCTTCTCTTCAGCACAGCCTTAAGACCAGCGCATTAAGTAATTACATTAATATATTCAAACGGGACTAATGCAATTGTTGGGTTCATGCGTCACGGGTCAAGTTTCACCTCACTATGCATCATTCAGTTTAAGCTGATTAAAATCATTTTTACCAACAAAAGAAACATTTCTTAAGCAAGGTCCTGCTCAGAAATGGAAACGTTGGCTCAAACACTCACTGGCACAATGGCTCGCACATCAGGTCCTAGTTCCTATTTGTTACCCTGCAGCATGTGGATCAAGGCAGCTGACGTGAGCTATCACTACCTTAACAAGGATCTTGAGACAGAAGTAGCCACAGCAAAAAGTAGCTGTGCTGGCAGCTTGTGCTCTGTGGGGAGAACATGACTAGTGGTCTGCAGGACTTGCAAAGGAGTGGAAATGTGATGTCTCTTCCTTTGTTAGATTCAGCACATAAGGTGAATTCTTAGTACTTACCTGCATAGGATATACAGCCCTAAGAGTCTACAGCAGGAGATGGTTTTTCATTAGAGTCAAAGCTAATGACACTTAAGGTCTTACACTATTTTCAGAGCTCCACCGTGGTTGGTTTCAAAGCCCAGTAATAATACTGCACTGGAATTGTACAGCACCTTAAATATAAGACTCTCAAAGCAGCTAGGACCTGATCCAAGGGTTGACGGACTTCAGTGGCATTTTAACGAGGCTCATAATAAATGTCCATTAATGTAGGTAGCTTCACAGCACCCAAGCACATACTAGCATCAGTCTTACAAAGCTTGGAGTAAAGCAGTTTTGGTGGCACATTTCTGAAGAGGCAACCAGAGAGGCTGACAGTCGCAGCATTTTCAATGGAGCTAAGCTGATATAGACTAGCTGAGAATCTGGCCTGTGCAGTTGGTCTAGAGCAAAAAAGGCTTAATTTTAAATAATGAAATTCTGCAGGGAAGGACCCCGAGAACTTTTCAATGGGCCTCCATCCATGATCTCACCTAAAAACCTCCTGTTGTGCCTACAGATGGCAGTCTGGATACATCTGCTGGTGATCCTTTATGCCTAGAAAAGCAAGATGACACTTGCAGAAATGGCTACATGCACACTCCTAGGTACATTTATGAAGGCCCATTCATAATGTGGCTTTTAATGTTTAAACCTGACCCTGCTGTGATCACAGCAAAGATAGAAGGAGACTGTGCCCCTGTAAAATCAGGATGGGACCAAGCTTAGAGTCCGCAAGGGTCACAGATTTATTTTACATATGGGACTAAGCTGCAAAGCTTGGGTCTGGATTCTAAACGCCTCAAAGTTCAGATCCAGATTTTGGTTTCACCCATTATAATAAAGGCTATGTGCAAATCTGATCTGGATCAAAGTTCAGATTAAAACATCACAGTGTCCAGATCCAAGGTTTTATTTATTGACTACTTATTCAAGTTAAAAGCTTATTATAGTACAATTCTTACACACTCTTATGTGGAGAATTAACAGGGCCAGATCCTCTGCTGGTGTAAATCAAAGTTACTCCACCACTTTCAATTTAGGTCAGCTGAGGATCTCAGAAGGCTCCCTAACAGTCTTTACTCTTAATTATGCAACTCTACCTTCTTTACGGTAATCTGCATTGCAACAAAGCACCCTCTAGCTCCTTCCTAGTGGCAAATTTTTATCATGACAACATGCTTCCAAAATTAGCCTAATCAGTGAGCCGGTGTTGGTGGAATGCATGGAGTTTGCCATCAGCACACATTCCCACTGACATACTTTTAATGCACAGCATAAAAATATGCAATGTAAGTACTTAAGCAAATGTTGAGCTATGAGCTCTCTGTATAAATGTCTGTTTTCAGATGAAAAGCTGTTTGAGCAGTTTTTTATTATACTTGGCAAGTTTTAGACTAATAAAAAGACAAATAGGTAACTATTGATAATATATGTATATAAATTAAAGTAGTAAATCCGCTAGTCATCCATTCTATAGCTGCCAAGACAATTATGTAAATTTAGATGAGGTGCAAACAGGACCTGTATAGCAAAGATCATAAGGAAACAGGGCCAGCTTTCAGAATTATTCATTCAATAGCTATCAGATACAGCTCCTTGCTTGGGAAGGCCCTGTGACAACTCTCAACTCAAACCAACTGGCCCAATCTGTTTCATTAGAGTTGAAAAAAGATGACATTGGGAGAGACCTGACAAGTCTCCAAATAGGTCAAGAATCAGAGAGGTAGCCGTATTAATCTGGATCTGCAGAAGCAACTTTGTTAGTCTTTAATGTGCCACAGGACTCTTTGTGGCTTCTGCAAATAGGTCAAGAGGTTTTACAAAGAGGATGGTAATCTACTGTTCTCCATGTCCCCTGAAGTTAGGACAAGAAGCAATTGGCAGCAAGGGAGATTTAGGTTAGATATTAGGAACATTTTCTAACTGTAAGGATAGTTAAGTTGTGGAATAGGCTTCCAAAGGAGGTGGAATCCCTATCGTTGGACATTTTTAAGAACAGGTAAAACACACATCTGTCAGGGATGGTCTAGATATATTTGGTCCTCCTTGGTGCAGGGGAATAGACTAGATGACCTTTAAAGATCCCTTCCAGCTGTACGTTTCTATGATTAACAATAAGCTATTCAGTAGGCAGGCACAACTGTAGGAAACAGATCTTTGCTGAGCATGTATTCTTACAGACTAAGAGGCCTGTGTTTGTCTAGTAGCACACTGGCCCAGCTTGCTTTGCTGAGCCTCTGACGTCACACCACACTTGGTCCCTCCTGAAAAACCGATCCTTCTTATCTGGTTCCATTCACACCGTATTCTCCCCTACAAAAGTGTGAGTTCATGGAGAGGCACTTGCTCCTGCTGGGTGATCGCCCTCTCTCTCACACTGGATGCTTAGAATCCCCTTCTCATTTGGGGTCCCACACAACCTAAAGTCAACTCCACAAGGCCGCAGAGCACAGCCCAACCTTGATTATCCAAAGATCTTTCCAAATTGAATCAGGTGAGACTCTGACAGAACTCCTTCCCATAGAGATTATGGAAGAACTCCTCTGCTCTGTAACCAGTATGGTGACCCTCTTACTCTCATACATCTGACTGAGCTCCTGACTGGACCCATCCTTTTATAGACATTTGTAAAATACCTTGTAATCATCAGAGTGATGCCAGCTGAAATCTTAAGAACATAAGAATGGTCATAGTGGGTCAGACCAAAGGTCCATCTAGCCCAGTATCCTGTCTTCTGACAGTGGCTAATGCCAGGTGCCACAGAAGGAAGAAACAGAACAGGTCATTAGGTTATCAGCGAGTTATCTTAAGTACCTATACACAAATGCAAGAAGCCTGGGAAACAAGCAAGGAAAACTGGAAGTCCTGGCACAGTCAAGGAATTATGATGTGATAGGAATAACAGAGACTTGGTGGAATAACTCACATGACTGGAATATTCTCATGGATGGATATAAACTCTTCTGGAAGGACAAGTGGGCAGAAAAGGTGGGGGTGTTGCATTGTATTTAAGAGAGCAGGATGACTGTTCAGAGCTTCAGTATGAAACTGCAGAAAAACCTGAGAGTCTCTGGATTAAGTTTAGAAATGTGAGCAGCAAGGTGATGTCATGGTGGGAGTCTGCTATAGACCACCAAACGACAGGGATGAGGTGGACAAAGCTTTCTTCCAGCAACTAACAGAAGTTACTAGATCACAGGCCCTAGTTCTCATGGGGGACTTCAATCACCCCAATATGTGCTGGGAGAGCAATACAGCAGTGCACAGAAAATCCAGGAAGTTTTTGGAAAGTGTAGGGGACAATTTCCTGGTGCAAGTACTGGAGGAACCAAGTAGAGGCAGAGCTCTTCTTGACCTGTTGCTCACAAACAGGGAAGAATTAGTAGGGGAAGCAAAAGTGGATGGGAACCTGGGAGGCAGTGACCATGAGACAGTGGAGTTCAGGATCCTGACACAAGGAAGAAAGGAGAGCAGCAGAATACAGATCCTGGACTTAAGAAAAGCAGACTTTGACTCCCTCAGGGAACTGATGAGCAAGGTCCCCTGGGAGAATAACATGAGGGGGAAAGGAATCCAGGAGAAATTAAAGAATCCTTATTGAGTTTGCAAGAACAAACCATCTCAATGTGTAGAAAGAATAGTAAATATGACAGGCGACCAGCTTGGCTCACCAGTGAAATCCTTGCTGATCTTAAACATAAAAAAGAAGATTACAAGAAATGGAAGATTAGACAAATCTGGGAGGAGTACAAAAATATTGCTCAGGCATGCAGGAGTGAAATCAGGAAGGCCATATCACACTTGGAGTTGCAGCTAGCAAGAGATGTTAAGAGTAACAAGAAGGGTTTCTTCTGGTATGTTAGCAACAAGAAGAAAGTCAAGGAAAGTGTGAGCCCCTTACTGAATGGGGGGCAACCTAGTGACAGAGGATATGGAAAAAGCTAATGTATTCAATGGTTTTTTGTCTCTGTCCTCACGAACAAGGTCAGCTCCCAGACCACTCACTGCAGTGGGCAGTACAAAAGCTTACGCCCAAATAAATCTGTTAGTCTTTAAGGTGCCACCGGACTCTAGACAAATTAGACGATTGGCAGCTCAGAGTCCCAACATAGCGCTGGGCAGTCACTTAGGCCCAGTCAGGCTTCTAGTCTGGGCCCAGGGTAACTCAACAGTGTAACCCGGAAGCAGAGTCTCTTGGCTTGGCTCTGGCCTGGGCGGAGCTCAGGTAGCCTGCAACTAAACAGTCTCTAGAAAAGCTGGGGCCTGGACTTCCAGGTGCTCAGGCAGCCAGCAAACAATACAGTCTCTCAGGGGCTGGCTGTAGCCTGGGTGTGGCTCAGGCAGCCAGCAATCAACCAGTCTTTAGTAAGGCCGGGGGCCTGAGCTTGCAAGGGCTCAGGCAGCCAGTAAAACAATATAGTCTTTCAAGGGCTGGCGGTAGCCTGGGCATGGCTCAGGCAGCCAGCAAGCAAACAGTTTTTAGGAAGCACCCGGCAGGGGAGCTCCTCTTCAGAGCCAGCACGTCCTTGCTCAGGATGGAAGGTCAGTCACCCCAGGAGTGGGTGGCAGGGGATGCGGGCCCACCCTACTCCACCGCGTCCAGGCCCACGGCCCTGGCAGCAGCAGACGCCCCACTGCTGTCAGTGGGGATCCTAGCCGCAACACACTGACGGGGCCTGCCCCTGGGCTACTTCCCGTGGTCGGTATCTCTGCCCTCCAGTCATCTTCCGGCTACTCTGGGTACACGGCGGCAGGCACTCCCGGCCAGTCAGCAACAGCATCTTGCACATAGCCTGGGGGTGGGTCTCTTCGGGGCTGCTGAAGAGCAGGCGGAGCGTCCTTCCCCTCTTCTGGTCCTTTTCCTACTGGGCTGCAGGGCCAGACTTTTATAGTTCCAGCACCACCCCTGTACTTCCGGCGAGGGGGGGGCAGGGTGGCTTCAGCTCCGCCCTCCAAGGGGCATGTAAGGCTCCCTCGCTCTCCCAATCAAAAAGGGGAGACCACTCGGGCTTACTACAGTTGGATATTAGGAAAAACTTTTTCCACTCGGAGGGTGCAGAAGCACTGGAATGGGTCACCTAGGGAGGTGGTAGAATCTCCTTCCTTAGAGGTTTTTAAAGCCAGGCTTGAGAAAGCCCTGGCAGGGATGGTTTAGTTGGGAATTGCTCCTACTTTGAGCACGTAGTTGGACTAGATGACCACCTGAGGTCCCTTCCAATCCTGATTTTCTATGATTCTATTAATCTAAGTGATCCATCCCCTCTTGCCCATTCCAAGCTTCTGGCAAACACTGCATGTGCTTGAATCTTTGTCTGGTGAGGTCTGGATAGCTGGCACACAACAGTTATGCTAAAATAATTCAATATTCCTATCTTCCTGGACACAAAAATAGTTCTCTAGGGGCTAATAATTTGTTTACTGGCCTGTGAAAAAAATCATCCCACTTCCCTTTGCTTAATAAAAAGATTAAAGATTAGTATATTCCTGGGATCAACATAGCTACAACATTGCAAAAAATAAAACACTGAACATTTTGAAACTTTTTTACAGTTTTTCACAACAAGAAGTTTGCCACCCTTTCCTGGGAAAAGTTTTGGATTCAACAAATCAGCACCTTGCAATAAAAAAAATGTTTGTTGAAGAGTTTCTAACCATCTCAAGTCCTGGATGCACTGTAACAGAGCCCAGTGTCAGAGAGGGAGGGACACAAAGAAGCAGGAGCAAGAGGTTCTTTTAAAAGTCTCTCAAGCATTTCTGAACTAGTTTTTTCAGGAACAGATGTGCCATAAACAAAAGAGGAGATGGTGTGGAGTGGTGCGGTATAAAGGTTTTATCATGATTTGTCTGCAAGGACCTGCATAATGCATGAGAAGTACACTCATTGCAAACCCATATTTTACTTCAAGTGATAGAGGTCTCTGCAGTAGTGCTAAAAGTCCTGCATTCAATCACATCTAAAGACTCATTCAGTGGGATGTTACAAGAGACATAAATGCTGTCAGTAGGCCTCAGTTGCTGGGAATGAGACCTCCTAACAAGAAGAGTATGTAACCCACTGGTTTAGTATTTTATATGTCATATGCTGGCCCAAAGAGGAGAACAGATGCAATAGAGGTAGTCTTTTAGCTCAAATGGGAAAGGTCTGTGCTGCAAATCTGAAGGTCCCAATTTTAAATGATGCTGACCACTTGGGAGGTGGTGATCATTACAGCAGCTAATGATAAATTCCTCCTTCCCCCCAGGTTTCGCTCATGTGCATTGAATGAGCCGGGGTCCTTTGCAAAAATAGTATGCGAGCTTGTAATTAAAGACTGCATACATACAAGAGGTGGAGGAGGAAATTTTAAGATTGCACAGGCAACCCGGAATACTGGCATTCCCTAATTTGTAAGGGCTTGACTTTGCCACTTCAGTAACGGTCTTTTAGCACAGGTTATTATTTTTAGTGAAATAATATAAAATCCCTTATGCTATTAGCATCTTCAGTTATTACTGCTGAAAGAGTTTTCTAAGTACTCAGGTTCTCCCACCACCATTGATGCCTTCTGCACTTCAACACAGGTCTGATCATCAAACTACCTCAGTCAGTTTTCCTTCCCATTGAAGTGGCAGTGTCGTCGTGCTTAGGGCTGCGGCCCTGCAAAGTGTTGTCACTGCCGTTTTAAAAAAATAACATATTTCTTAAAATTCATAAAGACATGTGTGTGATTGGTAGGTTTGATGGATCACTCTTTAAATATTGGGCCTGAAATGACATGAAAATTTCCTTTCAGTTATGCTAAAAACACCATGATATCATGAAGTGACAAAGAGTCCTGTGGCCCCTTAAAGACTAACTAAAGTATTGAAGCATAAGCTTTTGTGGGCTAAACGATGATATCATGTTAGTCACCATGGCCATCATTTCAGTCCTATGGGGACATACACATAAGCTGGCTATGTCTCTTATACTGACTAATTCCTTCTATGCCCCTTCTGTGCATAGCTGTGACTGACACAAGACTGGTGCTGCTTTCAAATGTCTATGGAGCATGACCTCAAGTTACTATGTTGAATGATGAAAGAAAAAGGATTCATTTAGCATGTGAACTCTGCATCAAGACTGTCAGAAGCACTGGGCATGAACAAATTGCTATTTTGTCAGCAAGTAGCGCTTGGCTGGGCTTTTAAATATTCCACTTATTCCAAACCATCATCCTTGAAGCTGTGACAATTGAAAGAATAGGAGAATTGAAAATAGGATTTCATTATTTTCTGATCTTAACTCCATTGTTTAGATAACAGGTTTGGACCAGGATGTTCAGAGCAGTTCATGACCTCTCAGTAGTTCTCGCACATACTGCCTTCTCCAAAGTATTTGTCTAGCCTTTTCAGAAAGTCTTTTATAAAAGAGGATTGGATGGCTCAGAAGATTGACTACCAGATACACTGCTACTGATTTGTAGGTCGCTGGTTCAATTCTCATCTAGACTAGCAATATCAGGAAGCTGAAAGTATCTGCAGGCTGTGTGTTGTCCTAAAAGTTAGTTAATTTACTGGTCTTGTGCCAGGAAAGGAATCTCCAGTCCAGAAACCACTCTGTAATTGGCATTAGTTGGTAGAATGTGTATAGAATTTCTTTGTGGACCAGAAAGCTGGATCCTCTTACAGAAAGACTTGGAAGGGCAAAGACATTCTATATGCTCTGTCAGTGCCAAATCCTGAGCATAAAGTGGTTTGATTTTGTGCAAAATGTTAGTCTTGCCAAGATCTAGCCTTACATTCAAAAACAGTGTGTTCTTCAGTTATGTGGTCAGGCTGCACAAAAACACCCCAGCATATTGTACTCTCCAATCGACATGCAAAGGGATGCATGCCCTGATTCTACCTGGGGCCACCTCAGAGATTTGTGGACTCCCAGGACTGAGCTAGATCTGGGAATTTCACTACATGATGCTTCGTGTAATGCCATGAACTGAGGTCACTCTGGTAGCACAGCCATCCCCAAAGACTGCACGTGCTTAATGATAGGCAGAATGGCCAAAAATTAACAGGGCAGGGAAACTGAGCTCCTTTCTCATCCAAGCAGCTGTTGTAGCTGCCTCCAGAGCAAAGCTTAGGTCTGGTCTGTGAGCAGGGCAGAGTTTGCCTCTGGCACAATCTGTGCTAGAGAACACCACTAAACAGAAATTGTCAACTTTCAGGGATGTTGAGCTAGAAAAAAAATCTGAAAAAAAGATGTGTTAATTTTTGTGTGAGATTCCTGCTCTGCCAATTTTTCTGTCAACTAGTTGGTTCCATTATTTTGAAAAATTGGGGGTAGGGGGTGCATTTTTTTCTAATAACACCTTTCACCAGAGACAAGTTTGCTAGAAAGATATTTTAGATCTTTTCAGCAGTTGCTCTTATTGTTGCCTTTGATGTGTTTCCCCCAGTCAGGGATGGCTCTGAACCTGCATTCCTGCCTTGAAGCCTCTATGCAGTGTAAGTGTTGCCGTGTCGGTCCCAGGACACTAGCAGCAGTGTAAGTAGGGCGGTACGGTGCACCACACCAGCACTAACCTATTTATAGCTGGTACGGTGCATCAGAAAGAGGAGCAGCAAAGCGTGTGGTTCCTTTCCAGAGTCTGCTCCTTTCCCTACTGCGGTTCCCAGGAGAGCCCTGAACCGCAGGGCTCTCCCAGGAACGGCAACAGCAAAAGGAGCAGAATGTGGGGCCACCAGCAATGTTCCCTCTAATTTTTGACAGGCTGTGTGCACAAAAAATTTCTTCTGTGCAAATATTCGTGCGCAGTGTTTCACCATGTGCATGGGGTTTAGGATCTGTGTGCACACACGCGCAGCTTAGTGGGAGCAGTGGCCACCAGGCAGCCCCACACCAGCAGCTCCTCTGGTGCGGCTGCTGTACTGTCCTCCACCCATCCCGATTCTCTGGCGGGGCTGGCTACTGTACAGATGGAAGAGACCCTGCCTCGAAGCGGTAGGGGTGGCACAGCCACACCAGAGATGCTGGGGACATGTCTGGGGACATGGCCTCCCCATGTTCTGCTCCTTTTGCCGCTGTGGTTCCAAAGTTTCCAGTGCAGCAGGAGCAAGACAGAGCCCTCCCATCACCACCCAGGTAAGGAGGGGTGGATCATGGGGAGGGGACAGGAAGAGCATGGGGCCCCTGGGCTGGGGGTGGGGAAGAGTCATGTGGAGGGTCACATGAGGCGGACACGTTTCCTGCACCCCTCCGTACTGGTAAGAAATGGATTCCACTTGCATCACTGGATATTAGATAGACAAGGTGGGTGAGGTAATATTCTTTACTGTTGGCGAGAGAGACAAGCTTTTCCTGGCCCAATAAAAGACATGACTTCACCCACCATGTCTCTTGAAGTCTATAGACATTTGGAGTATGCAAAAAATGCAGGATTAGACATAACTATGGTATTTTCTGTGCAAAGAAACCTTTTAATATTACCGTCTGCCCAGATCCTCAAAAATATTTGGGTACCCAACTCCTATTGATTCACAGGGGCTTACTGTTCACTCCCATTTACTCCACACCAGGGGCCCCTTTTCTTCCCCATGCTGGAGCTGTATGCATGCCCCCATTTTTCTTCCCTTCCCACTATTATTCTTCTGTGTGGGAAGCAATTGAACATGCTGGCAGACTAAATGTCCTATCGGGAAGCTGGGCAGATGAGATGGTATATTGTTATGCTGGAAGGCATTAATGGGAGACATCAACCATGTTTTTTTAGTCTACCGACAATTGCAGAGGTGTTTGAAACTGTGGCTGTGCTAATCAGATGGCAGAGGCTCCACAGGCCTCCTACTTTTTCCTTTTGTTTTTCTAGTTTTCCCTCAAAAAAAATCGATAAGATTCCGGCCACTGATGAATAGAACATTCCTTGAAATGTTGGAATTTATCAGCTGTAGTGTGCAAAAGTTAGAAGATTACAGACAGAAATGCTGTGCAGCTGAGTGCATGGCTTTCACAAGCTCAGCCAGGGATGTTGCCTGGAAATCTTCATACCATTCAGCAACCCTAATAGGGATGAACATTGACTAATCCTCCATAATCATCCACAGAGCAGCTATTCCTCTGTATATTTTTCCTAAAGGAATGAGATCCTTCCAAGAGCGTCAAGCAGCAGAGACCTCTTGGACGGAAAACACAATATTTGAAAAATCCCAGCATGCAACAGATTTAAATGCACAGTTTCAGTGATGCGCTTGCATTTATTTGCGGCTGTGGGTGAAAGCCTACGTCATCGGAGTGCAATATGTAGCAGTGACACACCACACACAAAGAGTCATGAATGTCTCATAAGGGATAAATTAGCTTTTGAGCTATAAAATAGCTGGTGCATACTTTATAATGGAACTACAGAGTGTTAAAGTCAGCAGCAGAGAAAAGAGAGAACAGGAAGTATGTCCTAGAGGGCTTTGCAACTTTGATGGGATCTTCCTAATGACTTTGCAGGTGCCACACACAGTTTGCAGTCAGATGCAGCTAAATGGTACAAAGGGGAGAAGGGAATGGCAGCGCAGCAGCCCAGGAGGAAGACTCAATTTGAGTAAAACAAAGAATCTGCGGCTGTAAACTTGACTCACACTGCCATCTTCTGACTGTGCTGGTCCCTGTACTTCTGAGACACACAATCCAGCATTTTTAATACAATATAATTTGCTCCGTTTTCTGCCTATATCAGTTATGGGTCTGATCCAGAGTTTGTTGACATTAATAGGAGTATTTCTGGTGACAAAGGGTTTGGGATCAAAACCTATAAGTATAAGCAAGAGGAGTGGCCCCACACACATCAACCACTGAGATATAAATATGAGCAAAAGGTTTGCCAGGGGTATGTTGCATTATGGACATATATTTTAATAAATCCTAATATAATTCTTTGCTTAAAATCCTTCACTACAAAGTCAATCCCCCTATAGACAAGTGGGCTCCCCTCTGATTCGCCCCCTTGTGGCTGAGTGTGGCA
>ML677362.1:5557063-5578224 GCA_007922305.1 Dermatemys mawii
GCTTCTTGTGACTCAACCCTCCACCCCCAGCCAGGTCACTTACAATTTCCACCTTCACCTCCTTCCAGGCAGGGCCATATTTAGGGGCAGGCGACCACCTTGGGTGCCAGGCTTGAATAGGCACTGAGCTTCGGGTGCTGTTTTTGTTGTTAGTGACAGAGGAAAATAGAATGTCTATGGTAAAATGTTTCAGGTACTCCGTATGTGGATTCATTTTTCACTAACCTTCTAGAATATTCTGGACCTTTGTAGACTCCCATGGAACCTTCTAAAGGTATTCAAAATGGAGGGGGAGACGCTGAAAATGTTCCTTATTGGGGGTGCCATTTGCTCTAGGACCAGCTTCAAGGGTAATGGAGAGTCCAACCAACAGTTGCAAGAGTTCGTGTCAGGCTGACTGAGCCCAGCAGTCCTACATGCCTTGGGTCAGAGTTTCAGAACCTCTTGCCTCTCTAGGTTCATCCTTCTTTCAGGGTAGGATCTTATAGGGCTCCCCCTGGAGTCCTCCAACAAATCGCATTTGAAAATATAAACAAACCACTTTTGCCCCCCTTTGGCTTTAATTTTGCCCCCCCCCCCCCAAGTTTCCCTGTGCTCCATTTCTCAGTTGAATACTTCCCTGGGCGTCTTCTCTGGAGGTAGAGGACCTGCCCTTGTCAGAGCTCACTCTACCAGTGGCTTTGCTGTTTCACACTTTGACTATTGTGAGAATTCTCTACTCAGGAGAGGATCCCAGGACCAACTCTCTCCCTGGGCTTTCTCTTTGACCCTGTCCATCTCTCCACACTCTATTGCCAAGATAAGGATTTCATAGTTCTTTCCCTCTCCCCCTGCAGTCCCCTTGTACTCTGGGCTTGGTCTCTTCATAGTAATAGAATCGTAGGAGATTAGGGTTGGAAGAAACCTCAGGAGGTCATCTAGACCAATTCCCTGCTCAAAGCAGGACCAACACCAACTAAATCATCCCAACCAGGGCTTTGTCAAGCCTGACCTTAAAAACCTCTAAGGAAGGAGATTCCATCACTTCCTTAGGTAACCCATTCCAGTGCTTCACCACCCTCCTAGTGAAAAAGGTTTTCCTAATATCCAACCTAAACCTCCCCCACTGCAATTTGAGACCATTACTCCATCCTCTTTGGAACCCCCTCTTCAGGTAGTTAAAGGCTGCTATCAAATTTCACTCTTCTCTTCCGCAGACTAAATAACCCCACTTCCCTCAGCATCTCTTTGTAAGTCATGGATTCCTTGGGGACCTGCTCCATGATTTTGCCAGGGACTGAAGTAAGGCTGACTGGTCTGTAGTTCCCTGTTTTCGCTTTCTTTCCTTTTTTAAATATGGGCACTATATTTGCTTTTTCCAGTCATCAGGAACCTCCCCAATCACCACGAATTTTCAAAGATAATGGCCAACGGCTCTGCAATCACATCAGTCAATGCCCTCAGCGCCCTTAGATGCATTAGGTCTGGACCCATGGACTTGTGCATGTCCAGATTTTCTAAATAGTCCTTAACCTGTTCTTTCACCACAGAGGGCTGTTCACCTCCTCCCCATACTGTGTTGCCCACTGCAGCAGTCTGAGAGCTGATCTTATTGTGAGAAGAACAAGGCAAAAAAAGCATTGAGTACTTCAGTTTTTTCCACATCATCTGTAGCCTCCCCCATTCAGGAAGGGTCCCACACTTTCCCTGACCACCTTCTTGTTGCCAACATACCTGTAGAAATCCTTGTCGTTACCCTTCACGCCCCTTGCTAGCTGCAACTCCAGTTGTGCCTTGACCTTCCTGATTATACCCCTGCATACTCATGCAATGTTTTTATATTCCTCGCTAGCATCTCCTAATGACCAGACATCTCCTCCCCAAGTCGTGACATATCTTTAAGTGGGCCTGGCCAACCCTGTAGAGGCATCTAGGTGCCCTAACTGAGTGCTTCACATAAAGTTAGCTCTTGCTGAGCCAGTATGGGGTTTACACCCAATCACACCCTACTGCAGGTTCTCAAGATGGGTGGACAGTTCCCAGGGGGATCACAGACAGGTTTTGGGTGGCCATAGTCCCATGTGTTTATTGGCCCTTCTGTATTGCTAAGTGGGAAGAGAAGTCCCTAAACATGCAGTATGTGTGTGTGTGGACACTTCTTCCTATTGGAGCATGGAGTCCCAGGACAGCAAAGTTTATATTCTTTTTTCCTTCCTGGACTGCTGCGTGTAACAATATTTTTTACTAATGCGATTGCTGGGCTGGAGACCAATATTTGTTTTCCTCTATGTACACAGTGCTGTGTTCATTGATCTGTAAATTGCTCCAACAGAATAATGTGATTTTAAAATATTGCATTTATAAATCACAACATTTTTTATACAGTTTCCAAATAGTATTTGCTTTTGGAGTTTTCTTCTGTGAACTTGTACTGAATGGTGCTTCAGAGAATGTCTCAAGGAGGGCATCAGCTCCTAAATGCATTATAATCCTTAGGCTACTGCAGGGAGCATGAACTCGGAACGTCTAGGTTCTAGTCCCAGGTCTGCCACTAAGTCATTAATTGATCTCAGGCCACTTCCTAATTTCTGTATGACTCAGTTTTCCCTCTTGTAAAATGCGGATATGAATACTGCTCTACCACATGATGGGAAGAAGTTTACAAGGCTTAATTCTTCAGTGTTTGGTAAAGGTTTTGAGATCCTCAGATGAAAAATATTAAGAGTTATTGCCTCCAAGAATCCTCCAGTCTATGGTGGCATAAATGCAAACGGGGGGAGGACAGGGCATATTTTGAAAGCTACACTGCCTTTGCAGCACAGCAGGAGAATACCAAATCCACCTGTCTGGAACATAGTCTAGCCTTTGTGTGTATCTGTTTGACACAGGAGAACAGTAGTTTCAAACATTAGTTTGAAGGGGTAACTTTGCTTACATCTTCAATATGAATTGAGGTAAGCAAAGTGATGTGTTGAATAATCCACATAGCTGTCTCACATTTGTCTCCTTTAATTTACCTATAATATTGTTAGTTTTTGGGGATTAGGCTGTGCCTGAAACCATCAGTAACATCTAAGTTGTTCTTCCATATTCATATGGAATAGGCGTGATCATCCCATTTTCTGTCCGTCAATCCTTTGAGGGCTTTGAACAGGCAACTCATTAACAAAACGAAACACCAATAAAGCAAGGACAGCTTGGTCAGATGATGAGTAAGAGGGGATATGATAGTCAGTTGCATAAAGACAAATGTGAATCCCAAGGGCCAGACCGTTCTGAGATTCATGGGTGAATCTCAGTCCCTCTGTGTAAGAGGGGACACATCACCTCACTGGCCCTTCAGAAGGCTCTCTGGGTGGCGTGGGCTCCATGCAGCAGGAGGGGATAGAGTTAGGGCAGGATACAGAGGGAAGTGCCTCATCCTCCCTCAAAAGCAAATGAGTATGCCCCCCCCGCTGGACAAACATTTCTGCACATCTGCCCTGCAGAAAACTCACCCTTCTGCCAACACCAGGAGCCATTGCAACCAGGGAAGAGGGAGAGGCCTTGTTATTATGGCTCCAACGGAGTCATGTCACCAGGGAACAAGAGAGGTGCCACTGTGAATCAGAGCCACTGCTGGGACAAAGAGCCTCCACATGGGCTCTGCTGGGGTCTGTGGGCTACTGTTCAGTGGGGAGGGAGGGACAAACTCTGCCTCCTGGTGGGACAATGCGGGGGAATCGCGACCAAGCGATCATAACTGGCATTTCTAAATGAGAAGTCTTCTCCCATGGCACTCCACCTGATCTGGCCCACAAGGAGAGAGGAGCTGCTTAGGCAGTGCTACAGAGAACAACAGGAGAAGAGTAAGAAATAGCAAGTTAGAAATCCTACTAGCTGATCCCACACCACTGAAATTGGTGGTAATTTTTCCAATAACTTCAATGGGAGTAGTATCAAGCACTGAAACTATGTAGTCATCTCCAAAGAAGTCAATAGGGACACCCCAGCCACGGACTGCGTAACCTAAAAATCCACCTCCCTTTTCTCCAATTGTATTACTATATACCTGCATATCCCCTAAATTTTCTAAAGTACTGTGCAGCTGCCTATGAAGTCTTAAACATCTACCCCTGCTGCTCAGCAGAACAAGAACATGAGGGAAAAGAGTTAAACATGTTTTCAAGTAGGTGTTGTGCAGAACTAAATTTATTCCCTGAAGTTTAGGCTAATGCTACATCGATTTTCTGATCCTCTGCAACCTCCTTGCATCTGCCTACTTGACATATTTTGCTCATTGTTTACACTTCACTTTCACTGTTGTTGTTTTCCTGGGTCCTATGCAAACCAAATTAGGGAGCGGATATATTTCAGGATTGACGTCTGTGGCTAAGACCAGCTTCGCATCACTCTTAAAAAGAGCCGTAGCTAGGCTTGAAGAGTGGGTATAATTAGTCTCTCAAGATTCCCACTCCGCAACATGCCCACTAAAGATACTAACTTAAAGCTTCCAAATCAGTGTATTTTATGTACTAGTACATCCAGAACAACCACATTAAGGTTGCAAAATATAGCACTCGGAAGTTAGGAAATGCCAGAACTGAAGTTGCATGTGCATCCTGAATTCAAGCCCCTTCTCATAATCCATGTGCACATCATATTTACTTACATTGATCACGCTCTTCTTTCCACAGGTCCCCTGCCTCAGTCAGGGCACAGGATGGACGAGGTTCAGCGAATGAGCAGCTGTCCAATATTTTTTATCCTCATTCAGTATGTGGCCCAAGGACTATTTACCACACATCTGAATGCAGAACAATTGATTTCCTTGTGGGCTTTTAGAGGGCACTCATCACTAGTATGTGCAGACATTAATGATCTTACCTTCAACCCCCATTTTATAAACAGAGGTGGGAACTGAGGCACAAGGAGATTAAAGCTAAACTTTGTCAAAAGTATCCACTGGCTTTGGGTGCCAGCTGGAAGTGCCTAGGGCCTGATTTTTCAGAGAACTTAGTATTTCCATAGCACTGTGCATGTTCAAAGCACAGCTCCTACTGCCTACTGATTTCAGCTGCAGCTGAGAGTGCTCACACTCCTTCAGATCAGACCCTGGAGAATCCAGAAGATGAGGAACACTGTTAATGGCCAGCTGAACATTTTGACTTTTCCAGCACCACACAGGAACTCTGTGGCAGAGGCAGAGACAGAATCCAGTTCTCCAGGGCAGCACTGAACTGCTTTACCCATTAAACCAACTTTTCTTTCAGTTCTCTGCTTCATTCACGACACCTCTCTCAGATCCCATCTCTGCCCTTCATTTATTTCTCTCCTTTTCTGCAGCTGCTGCCCATTACCCTTCTTAGCTCCTGTCCTGACACCTACCTCCTGCCCCCACAACACAACTCCTGCCCCTCCTCAGCCCCTCTTCCCACAGTTCCTGACTCCCCACAGTCCTCACCCCACCCAATTCCAGTCATACTGCGTACTCCTCTTTCATGCTGTCTGGTGGCCAACAACAAGGACTTGGAGAGCACAGGAGAGGCAGACAGCCCTGGATAAGCATGTTCTGTCAGATGGTGCTTGTGTGGTCCAGTCAGCCCTGCAGCTAAGAGCTGTACGGGGATGGAGCATGCTCAGTCGTTCTTTGGGGAGAGCACATGTGCAGTCTGGTGGCACACAGGAGTTATGAGGGGACAGGGTGTACTTAGTGCAGACAGAGGCTTTCCAGAACCAGTCAGCCTGAAGTAGTCATCCAGCTTGGCAAATTTCAGCTCAGACAGTTGTAATTTGGTAAAGTTACAAACAACCCAAAAAGGTTCTTCAAATAGAAAAACTGTTACACAACTTTAACTTATAGACATCACTATCAGCTCTACCTATAATATTTGCCTGAGCCAAACCTCATTACATTTAATGGAAGGACTCCCATTGACTTCAATTGACAATGAATCAGGCCAAGAGTATGATGTAGCTAGGTGGCATCTTATGTCTTTCTTTCCATACTTGTAAATGTGTGGCGACTCACCCTGTGGCACCTCCCGCTGGTCATCCAAGGAATTAGCTCATCCAGTCTCTGGAACACCCTCTGTAGTCTGTAGTCCTGCTTGCACTGGCCCCATGTCCCTCCCTGGATCCCAGTGCCCTCTTCCCTAGGGTGGTGTACCCCTGCAGTACCCCCACAGTCTAGATCTGGGTCTTCCCTCCCTGGGGAACCCCCAACCCTCTGAGCCCCACCTTGCCTCAGTCTAGGCAACTGTCAGTCACCACTTGCCCCCGTTCACTGGGGCAGACTGCAGTATCATTGCCATTCATCATTAGCAAGGAGGGTTTGACCTGCTGCTTCTGCCTCTAGAGCCATGGGCTGCCCCCTGCAACTCCACCACCCTTTGTTGGGCCATCCCCTAGGCCCTGCAGCCTGGGGGTTTCCAGGCCAGAGCTTCCCCAGCTCCTCTTGCCTTGCCCCAGCCCTGCACCACTCTAGGTATCCTGCTCAAGCTTCCAGCAGCCAGGCCCATCTGCCTCTGCAGCCAGAGGAGACTCTCTCTCTCTCCTTACTCCTGGCTTCTCTGCTGTTATATAGCCAGCTGGGTCTGTTTGGGGCATGGTCCCCAGCTGAGCCTGCCTCCCAATCAGCCCAGCTCCACTCTAGTCAGTCTGGGAGCAGCTTGCCCCCAGCCACAGCCTTTCCCAGAGCTGTTTTAACCCTTTGTCTGCAGGAGTGGGGCAGCTGCCCCAATACACACCCTCCCCCTTAAGATCCCACCGGGGTGCGGGGGGAGGAGGAGGAGAGACTCTCTAGTGCCCCAGCAGCCCTCTCAGCTGGGCCCAGAGGGAATCCCTCTCCTGCCGCAGGTCCTCCACTGTCTGGAGCCACCTGCTTCCTTGTAGTACAGTTTGAGTCCCTACTGTAGCCCTTGTGGCTCCCACGTGCATTCCCTTCTCTATTTGGGTTCCCACCATAGCCCTCCTGGCCCCCATGTGGGTTCCCCAGTTTGTCTGGGGCCTCCCTGGCCCAGACAGTACCTTGGTTGGATCTCCAGCCTTCCTTGTCCCTCCAGCCTGGTTAGGTATGGGCTGGGCCCCTTGATTGACACTCCCCCTTCTCTTAAGGGGGCAGTATCTTTTTAGATGGTCCTCATTGTGGCACCGGAAGCACCGTTTGTGCCTTCCCTTGTCCATGGCCTTCCCATTGTCTTCAAGCTTAGCCCTTCCCTCAGGGTTAGCCTGGGCCCTGCAAGACCCCTCCAGGCACTCCCTCTTTAGGTGCCCGGGCTGCTTACAGGCCCAACAAGTCCATGCCCCGCCTGTTGACCTCACAGGGGGTGCCTTTTCTGGGTGGCCCTCCTTGCTCCATCCCAGTAGGGGCACTCCTTTTGAAGTGTCCCTTACAGGCTTAACAGGTTTCAGGCCTTGGCACTGGTCTCAAGCCCAAGGTGCTTGGCCCCTGATGAGGTCCATGTGCCCTCTCCCACAGCAGCTGCAACAGTTCTGCTTGCTGCTCGGCAAGCCAGGACACACAGGCTCTCCAGTAGTAGTCCATCTTTTCTAGTCCTCCACCTTCCGTCTCTCAAGTCTCTAGGCAATAGTCCCACAGTCCTTTTCCTTGCGCTGCCCTTTGTATCAGGGGTGGACCGTCTGTGCCCACATTCTCCACCACTTGTAAGCGTGCAGCAACTCACCCTGCAGCACCTCCCGCTGGTCATCCAGGGAATTAGCTCATCCAGCCTCTCGAGCACCCTCTGCAGTACATAGTCCCGCTTGCACTGGCCCCGTGTCCCTCCCTGGATCCCAGTGCCCTCTTCCCTAGGGTGCTGCATCCCTGCAGTACCCCCATAGTCTAGCTCTGGGTCTCCCCTCCCTGGGGAACCCCCAACCCTCTGAGCCCCACCTTGCCTCAGTCTAGGCAACTGTCAGTCACCACTTGCCCCTGTTCTCTGGGGCAGACTGCAGTATCATTGCCATTCATCATTAGCAAGGAGGGTTTGACCTACTGCTTCTGCCTCTAGAGCCATGGGCTGCCCCCTGCAACTCCACCACCCTTTGTTGGGCCATCCCCTAGGCCCTGCAGCCTGGGGGTTTCCAGGCCAGAGCTTCCCCAGCTCCTCTTGCCTTGCCCCAGCCCTGCACCACTCTAGGTATCCTGCTCAAGCTTTCAGCAGCCAGACCCATTTGCCTCTGCAGCCAGAGGAGACTCTCTCTCTCTCTCCTTACTCCTGGCTTCCCTGCTGTTATATAGCCAGCTGGGTCTGTTTGGGGCATGGTCCCCAGCTGAGCCTGCCTCCCAATCAGCCCAGCTCCACTCTAGTCAGTCTGGGAGCAGCTTGCCCCCAGCCACAGCCTTTCCCAGAGCTGTTTTAACCCTTTTTCTGCAGGAGTGGGGCAGCTGCAATACTCCACTAAAAATGCCTGAGAAACAACAGTCATCTAATATTTCTTAGTCACCCTGGTTGGAGCTCTCCATGGCCATCTCATTTGTGTGTATATAGACTTGGCCTTTGTATCTCCCTTCTTCCTTAGAGCTTTAGTGGACACATGAGCTGACAATTTTGTTGCTGTTGTACATGTCGGGAATGCTCCTTTTGTTCTGTGTTCATGTAGCAGCTACATACCTCCAGTGTGGCTTTGTGTGGAGCATCCAGGTACCACGCTACACGAATCTAATCGGCACCACTGGCATCTCAGGACTGGATTGTAAGAGGCAAAAAGAACGTACACTTCAGGCCAAGGCTAGAAAAGGAGCCAGTTCATCATCACATAAATTAGTTGTGACTCCTTGGGATGATGTGACCCACAGACTGAGAACCACTGCTCTAGTGATACTGTTCTCTCGCAACAGAATAAGCTCTGAAAATCAAACTGCCCCGCTTAGAAAAGTGGCTTAAAAACCATTCCCTAAAGGTCAGGGGGTGGGGTGGGGGCAGGCAGAGGTCATCTTTCTTCAGCCTTCTTCTGTAGCGACCAGAAAGTACAAGGAATGAAGTGGGATATTTTGCCAAAGAATAAACCTGAGAAACTTGCAGAGTTACTCAGAGGACTGAGTAAATGACTTTAACATCTTTACTTGTTTCCATTTAATTTTCTCAAGACATCTTGGCAAGGTGCAGAGAAGCGTTTATAATACAAAGGTTGTGATGCTGGAAGGAGGAGACAGAAGAGATTGTAAGACTATCACAGGGTACACTCACTACTAGGAGTGCCTCCTCCTAGCCACTCCGGAAATTAGCTTCTTTCAAGTCCAGGGCGCACTTGCACTTCATATCCTACTGCTGCCATGTCACTGGGTGCCCCTTCTTTGTGACATGGCCCTCTGGCCTGGTTTCTCCTTCCATGGTACCAAAGTCTTTCAGGGAGACTGTCCCGGGAGGTCTGCCACTTCCTCAGTGGCTGGTAGGAGACCCCAGACCTGTTCTCTATTCCAGGTTCCAGCTCAGGGACCCACTAGTCAGCAACTAAAGTCTGCACCCTCCTGAATCTTGCTGCCTTTCCCCTGAGCCTTATCTTACCTTCTCACTCTCCCCACTCCTCCAAGGAGTAATTATAGGCTACTTACCTCTGCAGCCCCAAACACACCTCCTAGAGAGTGACTGCAGACTACTTTCCCTGAAACCTCCTCTCTATGGCCAACTTCCTGTCTTTATAAACCCAGCCTAGCTCCTTCCTCCTCAGCTGGGTGTCCTCACTCAGTTTAGGAATTACTTAAACCACCTGAGTCCCCTCAGCTGTGGCTTATCTGGTTAATTGGCCCCCTGCTTAGCCTACATTAACCCTTTCAGGGCAAGCATGGAGTCAGGCCCGCCAACAGCAATTCTGGGCCCCAAGGCAGAACAGTCAATGCCCCCTCTAGGAAGGGATAGCTGAAATTACTGACTGTAGGAGGCCAGAAGAAATTGTAACGGTGGGCAGTTAGGAGTGCTCTCGCCCTCGACTCCAGGGAAAGAAAGGGTATTACCAGTCACAATTCTGTTATTGGGTACTGCTTTGTTATTACATACTTTGCATACCGGTGCTCTCCGGTTCTCATTGCCTGCTCGCCTTGTGCAATACTAATGAGACATCTGCTTGCATTCTGTAATACTAACAAGATAGAAATAAGGTATTAGTTATTCATGAGGTATGTATGAGATGCAAATATTCCTGTTATTTCTCTGCCTGTGTTCCCACGCGCGGTGTGCTTCATCCCGAGCATTGCTCCGGTGCGTCAGGCTTTCCCCATCTCAGTGGCAGCAACAAAGGGAGCCCCTGTTGCGGGTGTGTCACTTTTGCCTTCAATAAACTCACTACTTTTATTCAGCATCTGTGTGTGTGCCTCGTTCCTACAGGACCCCGAGTACCCTGCAACACTGACACTACTTTTTATCCTATTGATAACACATTAGAACCCCGTACAAGGGTCAGTAGGCCCCCCGAGACATTGGGGGCGGTGGGGAGCTACTGTCTCTCTGAAAGACCTTGGTCACACCTTCTGGACATGGGGGAATTAGGGTTGCGAGGTGTGCCATCAAAAGTCCATGGCACACCCCTCAGACAGGAGAGCACTGGCACAAGTCAGTGGTGCGCCCCTCAGGCAGGGGAGCACCGGCAAGAGTCAGTGGTGCACCCCACAGGTGAGGGGGCACCAGCAGGAATCAGGATATTCCGCCATTGGTAGCTCCAGTTCCTGAAAAAGCAAAACAGAGCCTTTTTGCAAAATAGATCCAATTTTAAAATTTTCCTTTCCCCCTATGCTCCCCAAATTTTTCCATTGAGGGCAATAAAATCAGTGATGTCCAGGTTTTGGGATTCCTCCCCCTTTCTTCTTTCCTCTCCCTCCCTTTTCTCTCTATTTTTCCATTTGCCATTCTGTAATTTTTCAAAAGTTGAGGAAGTTTCAGGTCAGGGCCTATAACCTGGCAAAGGGGTGAAAGGGGGAGTTAGGGATCGGAGCAGAGCAGAGGGTTTCTTGCTCATTTCCAGTAAGTGGATCAGTTGTGGGAAAGAGAGCCCAGGAGTTATTGTGGAGGTCAGAATTTATTTCCCGAGACAGGAAGAGCCTCAAATTGTTCAGTTGGTTGGTTGATTTTATTTGGGACATGAGAAAAGAAAGTGTGTGAGGAGAGAGGGTCACCACTTGTTTTGGGCACCAGCTATCACTATCATGACCATAACTGGCCAGGACCTCAGTTTGATGACTCATCCAGATAAAGTCCTCCAATACATCACTACACTGCGGTTTTTGGATTAGTACTGGCTCAAAGGAAAAAGTGCCACTTATTGATCACCATCAGCACTTCATGCAACACCTAGCTGTTTCTTGGAGATCCACAAACCAAGCAGGCCTTCCTCAAGCCTACTTAGCTTGTGAGCTCTGATGAGCACTTAGATAATATGGTAAGGGATGCTAAAGAAACCCCTTAGCAAGATCTACAGCTCAAGTATGGTTTCAATTTAAGAGGGAGACTCTGGAGAAAAATTATCTAAGAAACAGAAGGAGGAGTTACTCAAATTAAAATAAAATGGTAAAGATCCAGTTTTGTAACCATTATTAAGCTACAAAGGGAACCCCATTCAAGTGGTACAGATCATCCAATTAAGATGGCTCCATGGATTGACAATGCTGGAGGTGAAGAGAGTCTACAGCTGATTGGAAGAAGTGATACTGTGTTGAAATCCAAATCCAGAGGAGCAATTATACAAAAGCTCTTAATAGGCAAGTTTTATGGGAAACTTAAAAAGGAACTGTAAAAAACAGCCTGACCAAACACGAGGCAGCAGTTTATAGAATATCAGTTGCTATGCCTGGGGGACAGGATGAGAGAAACATGCCCAGAATATCAACAGCCCTGATTAAAAATAGCGAATTTCCCCAATGGATGCAGGAAGGTTACCAGCAACATCAGGTCACCAGCAACACAGCCAAATAAAAGGATTTACCCAGCCCTTTCCCTCAGGCAGAGGGAAGAGGTGAAGCAGACTCACATTCCAGAGGCCAAGGAGAGTTCAGGTAGGGAGGGGTGGATTCTTATCGAGCATGTGCTTGAGGTTTGGTGCCTCATTGTCACATAGCCACATAATATACTACCAAAGTTGGATCTGGCATCCCACCTTCCCAGAACTCAGTCTCTTCCTGGCTTTGGTCTAGGAAGAATGATTAGGCCCCATTTTAGGTTTTCTTGGACAAGTTCCTCTCATGGGTTGGATGGCTAGGATCCACAGAGAATCCACAGAGGGACTTAGGCACTGGGACACTGAGTGTTACAGTGTGTCACTGCTAGGTGCCTAGAAAACCACAGGAACAACTCTGAAATCCACAAAGCTGAATGAAGTAAGAGCATGGCTACACTTATCTAGTGAAGAACGATAAATCGGCCACTGAGCACTCTCCCATCGACTCCAGTAATCCACTGGAGCGAGAGGTCAGGCAGAGCCGACAGGGGAGCGTCAGCAGTTATGACACAGTGGTAAGTAGATCTAAGTATGTCGACTTCAGCTACATTATTTACCCCTAGTGTAGACCAGGCCTAAGTAAGTGACTAATTAGTAAAGGAGGAGGAGAAAATAAACCATCAGCAGGTGAACTAATTACATTTAAGGAAGGGACTCTACCTGAGAAAGTAACACTGGGTTTCAGATATTCAGAATCAAGCCATATATCCTCCTGCCTATAGGTATGGGCATGTAGCAGCTGTTTGTCAAGGGAAAATAAGATGCAGTAAATGTGGAGGAGGGTATTCCTATGAAAATTACATAGAAGCAACAAAGATCAAATGTAGTAACTGAGTTGGTAATCATAGTCCAACATATAGAGAGTGAGTTGCAGCAAGGCATGCTAAAGAGATACAAAAATACCAAAAACGGCGAATAACTGATCTTATGCAGAAGCTGTAAGGAGCTTCTCAAAGCATCAAGTGGAGAGGGAAGAGACAATGAGCACAGGCAAAGGTGAACTGCAGACACAGCCTCATTCTACAAAGAACACTGTGGAAGGAATAAGAGATGATATACTAGTAATGAAAAAAGAAAGGTTTATTGCATTTATGATAGAAGTGATAAATCGTACATCATGAACTGGGAAAAATCAGAAAAAATGAATAACAGCCAGTGTAGTGGAAAAATACTTTTATATTAGCAACTTGTCAATGGGCTGAATTTGTGCAATTTTGAATTAAACTAATGGAGAAATATGACTAGTTTGGGAATCTCAATCTTTTCTGGGAATGTACACAGTCTAATAACACATGGTCAAGAACTAAAAGAACATATCCTGGAAATGAAAACTAAACCAGATGTCATATGTATCCAGGAAACATGGCTGGTTGAAAAGCTTGCTTTTAAATTCTCAGAGTGTATTGCCTTTATGCAAGACTGAAAACTAGGAAGAAGAGGAGGCAGTTTCACTTTCATCAGGGAAAGATTAAACTAAATAGCAGTAGAGAATGAAGAAGAAGCCTAGAATATAATGCTGCTGAGATCCCAAAGCAGAAGAGTAATATTTCTTTAAGGATTTATAATATATATAACCCACATGGAAAATTAGAAAGCTCAGAGCTACAAGAAATAGTGAAGAATGAAAACACCAGATATTATATGTGGTGACCTAAATAATCATAATAAATTATGAGGAAGTAAGACAACTAATAAAAATTATGCATTCTTACAAAAGTTCATAGATAAACTAGCAGTTTTAAACAATAGCACTTCAGCTAGATTTTAGGCAACAGATGCTGAATTTTCCTGCTTAGTCCTAGGAATTACAACAGCCTTTATTGCAAATATATGCAACTGGGAAATATATAAGGAAAAAGGAATGGGAAGTGATCATTTCCCTATGCTTTTTGCTTTTCAAGAGCAAGATAAGGTTGAAGGTAATGCAAAATTACACACTTGGAATTTTAAGAGAGTTTACTGGAAGATATTTACAAGTGAATGTACTGAATTTTGTTAGCAACCATTGTGAGAGTGATAACAGACTGAATCTCTAAGACAATGTAACAAGTGATTAATAGCAGTAGTTACTGTAGCCATACCCAAGATATTGAAGTACCCCAAAAATAAAAGCTCACGTCCATGGTGGAACGAGAAGTACAAAATGGCAGTTAAAAAGGAACATAGTCTATAAAAACACAAAAAATACAATGAATAGTGAAGACCTAATGACATATAAAAGAAGTAAGGCAATAATACAAAGAATTGGAAAAGAATGAAAGAAAGAATTGGAGAATGTGCTGTGGAAGATAAACAAAGATATCAAGACATCAGAAATATAAAGGCAAATAACAGAGAATTGAATTCAGACTAAAAGTAGCCACATATTGGGACACATTGGGATTGACAACATAATTAGAGATTGTGGTAATGAGAAAGTAGAAGTGTTAGCAGAAACTTTCCAAGCGGTGAATAATGATGAAAATCTAAGTGAGGTTTTTGCACCAGATTAAAAGATGATGCATTGAAGAGAATCATGATCTATTATGTAATTGGGGTAAACATGAAGATACTCTATTGAAAGAATGATTTTGTATGTGTGAATTTGAGAAAGCTATTGATGTCAGCAATAATATATCCCCAGATAAAGATAATATATGTAACATAATATTTAAATATCTCTGAAAGCAGTTTGAGGGTTTTCTTGGAATTATTTATCACTATATGGGAAAAGGGAGTGATACAGGTAGGTGGAAACATGAAGTAGTGATTCCAATATGAAAACGGGGCAAACTATCCACAAAAATGGATGCCTATAGACCAGGGGGTCTCAAACTCAATTTATCTTAGGGCCAGTGCCAGTCCTCAAATCCTCCCAGTGGGCCAGTAATGTCACTGAACATGGTGTTCAGAAAAGAAAATGTTCATATTGTATTTTTTATTTCAAATTTCTTAGAAATAATAAAGCAGTCATACAACTTTATACAATTCTTCGCCTCCCAGAGAGTTTTTAGTGTGACCTGGCAACGCTTCAGTTCTGTCAGTTTATTGATGTTTGGCCTCAGTGACTGAGCAGTTGAAACCTTCAGGATTGCACCAAGGTGTGCATCAAACAGTTGTGGTCAGTATTTTGACATGTATCCATTGTGGAAAAAAGTGATGTTGCCTCCATGGCTGACTCCACTTGGCAACTAGTGATGCTATCTCTGTCCCTCTCCCTCAGCCAACGGGAACTGCGGAGGGCGGCGCCTGTAGTTGAGATTGCTGGTAGTGTGTCTGCCTGCGTCACTCCTCCGTGGACCGCAGTGGGGAGGTTCTCAGGCAGCAGATGGCCCGCGGGCCAGGACTTTGAGACACATGCTATAGACCAATTGCCTTGACATCCTGTTTGCATAAAATTACAGGAGGAATGAAAGATTGGCTGCTTCTTAGGAAAACAATGGCATTAAAAATAAGGTGCAAAATGGTTTTAGGAGAAGAAGCTGCACCATTGATCACATTGCTAAACGAGAAACTGAACTACAAAAAAAGTATGAGACAGAAGGATTTCATAATAGCTTTCTAGATGGTAAAAAAATGTATGGCATGTTCTGGAGGGAAGGCTTATTGTACAAAGCAGAGGCATTAGGATAAGGAGAAGAATATGCGGGTAGATTAGAAAAGTTTTGAGTAAAAGTACCCCAGGTCACAGTGGGGAAAGTTATGTTGAATATATATAATAACAAAAATGGTTCTTCATGAAGAAGTGTTATCAACCCAACCTTATTTAATATTATGATAAATGATCCCCAAACAAATAAGTATCATTCTAGGCTGGAGTCAGTTTATTAGCAGATGACTGTGCTTGGTGGGTTAGGACCAGGAATATTGAAGTGGCAGAAAGGAAAATCAACGTGTTACGTGAGACTTTTGACTGGGGAAATGCATGGGGTTTCATGTTCTGCACTGGTAATATCCAAGGACGGATCTTTACAAAAAGGAAAGTAGCAAATAGACATAGTTAAAAGGTTTGTATTCTTAGGGGTGCTATTGGATACTAAATGACTTTTAAAAGATCATATAAACTGTTTTAAAGATAAATGTACAGAAAGAATTAACCTGCTTAAAAGTCTTGCTGGAAATAATGTGGGGGGGGGGGGCAGATAAGAAAACATTGCTGATGGTACACAGAGTTTTAATCATATCAGTTATTGAGTATGGTTGCCAAGCTTTCGGGTCAGCATTAAAATCAGAACTTAAAATATTAGAATTAATACAAGTCCAGGCATTACAAATTGTATGCAGTATATTTGTTACATCTATATGTGCGCTACATACAGTAGACTCTCGATTATCCAGGATGATAGGGAAAAAATTAATCCTGGTTAATAAAATCCTGGATAATCACCATCCATAGGAAATATGGGGTGGGGGGGGTTGGTTCACCAGCCACCCTGCGCCAGGGGGAGGGGATGTTGGTTCACTGGCTGCCCTGTGCCCTGGTGGGGGTTTTTTTTGTGTGCTTGGGGCAGCAACAAAGCCAGATCTGGCCCTGCGAGTTACGCATATTTTTTTTTTTTGACATCCTGGTTAATCCACTTTCTGGTTAACCCAATCCTGGATAATCGAGAGTCTACTATATAGCATCTAGTGACAGAAAAGGGTTGCAGTGAGGAAGTGGAGAAAGAGGGAACCCAGGCAAAGAGTGGGTGCTGGAAGACTGGCCCGGAAAGAAGGGAGGAGGGAAAAAAGCCTGTAGGGGGTGGAGTAGGACGCAGCCCAGGGAGAGAGTAGCAAGGTTGAAGTCCTTGACTGTGTGTCATAGGGTCCCTGAGCTGGAATCCTAGAACCACAGGGTTAGAAGGGACCACAAAGGTCACCTAGTTTAGCCCTCTGCCAAGATGCAGGATTTGTTATGTCTAAATCTGGAGTAGTAGGTGGGCCTGGATTCCCCTACCAACCACTAGGGTAGTGACAATGAATGAGAAGACTGCTTAAGACAGAGGGCCCCGAGAGACTTTGAGAACTCACACGCTGCAGAGGGGGAAACTACAGTGGCCTGGCTGGAGGGCCAAACCATGATTCCAAGACAGAGAGAATGAGAGAGTGACAGAGTGCAACTACAAGGAGTGGTGTCAGCCTGACAGAGCTAATCCCCAGACACAGTCAGAAGGAGGCACTCTAGTGGTGAGTAGAGAAGCCATGACTCTCCCACAAAAACCCTACATGCTTGTGATGTTAAATTTGCACATTTAATCTCTGAAAATCAGCAACTGGCAAAATTAAGGTTACAGGTGCAACCTTAACTCTGCCCCTGGTGTGTGTGTTGATGCCATTTTTAATGACATGATTACATACCATTTCACAAATAATATAATATCAGACAATTTACGTTGTACAGCCTTATTTATTACTTCTGAGTCTGTTGTCTCCAGTTAATCTATCTCAGGATGGAAGAACATCATTCCATCCATGAATCAACAACTCCATAGGGGAAACTAAATACAGCCGCATTCTTAATATACAGCAAATCACTGTCTTAACACTCGCTTAATATTCCATAGCACGTTGCGTTAGTGTCCTCAGATTTCAGATTAGTCCAGATTTAGTGCCCTGGTAGAAGAGTTAAGGAGTAGATGAAATAAGACGTGTGCCAGGCAAGCTTTCAGAGCAGCGCAGGAGCATGTTGGATCCTAGCCACTAAGGTATGCACATGAGAAGCAGTCAGTGTCATAGAATCTATTTCCCCTTTCATGGGGAGCAACAAAGGAGGAGGGGGACCAATTTGGATATAGCGGAAGGGTTCAGAGATGTTCCTAGAAAGAAAGTGAAGGAAAACAATTATTTCACTTAAATTTTAATGTGTGATCACGATCAGAAATAGAACAGAGGCCACCATCCTCTTACTCAACATGTTATTCATGGAATTTAACACCAGAAGGGACCACTGGATCATCTAGTCTGATCTCCTGTATATGACAGACTGTCAACACCACCCATCATCTGCACACAAAGCCCAAAGTAGGACAGCCCTCAAGAGACTAACCTATTGTGTGCCACTGGCAGGGAACAAGAGGGACTGAGGTGCCACCCATGTAACAATGGATCTTCTCATCTAAATCTTTCATGGCCTGATTAGTGATGGGAATTCCACAAACAACTGAAGGGCCACATCCTGAAATCCTCCTTTAGTCCTTACTCATGGAAAATTCTCCACTGAAGATAATAAATTGTATCCTCAGAATAACCCATCTCTAATTCCAATGGAAATTTTCCCTGAGTAAGAGAGGAGAAAGGATTTTCACTCCCAAAACTTAACAAACTTAGTTCCCAGAGTGCTAGTAAACAGCCTTATTTATTACTCTGTCATTCTCTAAGTCACCTGTCTCCAATCACTTTCCTACAATTAAAGCCTCCATATTGTTTTCCTAATGGCTGAATCAATAGCATCTCAATATCTCGAGCAAACTTGAGTGAGTAGCAGAGCAATAGCTACCTGTTTCTCCTCGACTGAGGGATAGTCCTTGCTCTACAGTTGGCCTGCTTGCTTTCTCTTCTAGCGTTAGACTAAAAGTCACATCCACTGAAAGGTATACGCACACTCATCCCAATATTCTCCTTATTACTCCTTCAGGCTGAGGACTATAATCATATAGTGTAGAGTCACAAAGGAAGGCAAATCATCATACCTTACTACGGGAGGAAAAGGTTCTGTTGTTTTACCCTGTCTTGGATAAACTTCATTGCATAGCATCTGGACCATTTGTCCTTGTATATCCTTATCTGCACTCCTGGTGGATTTTCCAGCATCTCTTATTCGTGGCTCTCCATTCTATTTGTTTTCTTCCTTCTCCTTTTCCATGGCCTACCTATTGGATTGTTCATAGGTCCCTGCTTTCATCTGCTTTCATGTGCTCTTCCCCGTCCTTCTCTTATATGTGGTCAGGAAATATCATCTTTCTATTTGCTGCTTAGCTTTTGTACTGGCCAGTCACAAAGCGCTGTAAAAGTGCTTCTGTGGAGTGTCACCTTCCTGTGATTAAAATAAAGGGGAAAGCACGGGCCTTTGAGGTCTGCTTCGGGGCCCAAATTCTGGCTTGAGTTATGCACAAGAATACAAGCAAAAACTATAGCAAGATGCATGTGCAACTGACATCTCTCTCACATGCATCTATATGAACTGCATCTTGAAATGCCATAAAAAGGATGGCTTTGTGATCCTGTGGGTTTTCCATGGGTCCTTCCCATAGTAAAAGAGAAAGAAACAGCCAGGGGGAAGGGAATGGGATGCTCAAAACCTAACCCCTCCATATGAAGATTTCAGAATCATGCCTAAATAACTTATTCGGGAAGCAAATGATATCCTGGCCATGAAATGAAATAATTTGTGCCCCACCTCCGCAGACCTTGTTAACGTCTCTGGGAACACAAGAATACTTCTGTGATCCAGGCAATGCTCTCAAGCTCGTTGTCACTCTGTACAACATTGGCAGTAATCTGCTTTCCTCCATTCTCAAAAAGCCACCCCCCAAGCCTTGCTCCCACCTGCCTCTCACCAGCCACTTCCCCATCTCCCTTGAGTTCCAATGTTATAGAAAGCACCGTGTACAACTGCTGCCTCAAATTCCCCTCCTCCAGCTCCGTACCACATCCCCTCCAGCCTGACTTCTGCTCTCTCCACTGCGTTGATGGTGCTCTCGTTCAGGTCTCTAAAGTTTTTCATATTTTGATGAAATTCAAGGATCCAGGCAGGGGTGGGGGGACAGGAAAAAAATTGTCCCTTTACAGCCTTTTCTTGGGTCATCCTAACTGCTCACATGGCTCCAACTACCACTGTTATACCAATGGCTTGCATATCTATCTATTTACTCTTGACCTGTGTCCCTCAACCTAACCTCTTTCACTTCAGCCTGGCTTGGTGGCATTGCCTTCAGGATGTCTCCTAATCTTTCTCCGAACCTTCCTCCCCTGCCACTCCCTCCATTTGTTGTGACTGAGAACATCACCACAATCACTGTCTTGCTACTTAGATTTTGGAAAGGAAAATAGGGTTTGCAGGAGTGGATTAGACCACTGGTCCATCATGTCCAGTATTGGCCTCTAGCAGTGACCAGTACTTATTGTATGGTGAAAACACCATGATGCACCTGATCACAGCACTCTGTTGTACAGCCGAGTGGGAAAAACATCCTCCCCCATGGAGATAGATAATCCTGTTAGTTTAAAGGCTGAATCAGATGCCAATGGGCTCCTTGCTCTGCATCTTCCACCCTTAATGGTCTCTGACTCATCTAATGAAGGTGATCAGTTGTTCGGAAAAAGCAAAGCAATCTGGTGCCTCTAGTCATTTGTCGGACGTGAGCAAGGATTTTTTTTTTCCCTCTTGGCTGTCTTCATTTTCTGTACAGCAGTTCCACATGATTCAATGCAGCTCCAGAAGGACCAATGCTGTGTGGGCTGCCTTTGGCAAATACATTTGTTTGAAAATTAGTGTCTGTTTGTCTGACTTTCATTACTTTTTTTAAGAAAAACAACACACAATAACAAAACCCCTGTTCCCTGGCAGGTTGACTCAGCCACCATCTCATTCTTTGCCAGGCTACAAAATTAATAACCCACCTCTATGCAATTTATTACTTAGAGCATACACGGAGGGGACACACAGAGTTTTCAGACATCGTGCCACCAAAAGGAATTTTTATGGATCATGAAGAAACATTTTGCTTAAGAACAAGCAGTTTTTGCAGGGTTAGAAAGAAAAGTTATTTTATGCAGTCAAATAAAACAGGATTTTCCCAGGGCTGCTGGGATACGGATATTATATATTGTGACGGAGTCAGTCCAGAAGGATATAGGAAAGTGCTGGAGGGCAGGTATATTAGTCTCAGGATGTGCAGGTCCCTGTTCCCTGGATAGCCAAACAAAGGCTACTCCAGGCCAATCGAGACACCTGGGGCCAATTAAGAACCTTCTAGAAAGGAGTAGAAACAGCTAGCCTAATTGGGACACCTGAAGCCAATCAGGGACTGGCTGAAACCAGATAAAAACCTCCCAGTTAGTCAGGTGGCTGTGGGTGTCAGGAGCTGTGAGAGGAAGTTGTGCTGTTGGTGAGACTGAGTGGTGGACAACATATCATACAGAAGGAAGGAGGCCCTGAGGTAAGGGTGAAGTGGAGTTTGAAGAAGTAGGGACTGCTGTGGGGAAGTAGTTCAGGGAATTATATTGTGTTTTGTGCCTAAAAGGTCAGCCATCTTAGCTGATACTATTAGGGTCCCTGGGCTGGAGTCCGGAGTAGAGGGCGGGCCCGGGCTCCCCCC
>ML677362.1:5578624-5639610 GCA_007922305.1 Dermatemys mawii
ATATATATAATGTTTCATGCGGTGTATATGCTGTTGATTTTTACATTTGGCTTGCAAGGTCTGTTGATTAGTGTAGAGCTGGGGGGTGGGGTGCAAACTATGGCCCACGGGCCACATCTGGCCCTCAGGCTTGTCCTGCCTGGCCCCTGAGCTCCCAGCCAGGGAAGCTGCCGCCGGCCCTGCCCCCCCTTTGCCCCCCCCCCCACCCCCGGAGCCTCAGCGCGCTGCATAAGCAGCACGGCAGCATGTCTGGCTCTATGCGGCTACCAGACATGCTGCTGAGCGGCATGGTAAGGGGGCCGGAGCCGGGGAGGGTTGCATAATGGGTGGAGAGTCCTGGGAGCAGTCTGGGAGTAGGTGGGGTTGGATGGGGCATGGGAGTCCCAGGTGCCTGTCAGAGACGGGGGGTGGATAGAGATCAGGATGGGAGTGGATGGGGGGGCGGGGGTCTCAGGAGGGAATGGTCAGGGGACAAGGAGCAGAGGGATTGGATGGGGGTTGGGTCCAGGGGGGTGGTTAAGCATGGGAGGTCTCTGGAGGGGGCATTCAGGTGCCAAGGAGCAGAGGGGCTTAGATAGGGGATGTGGTCCTTGCAGGGCAGTTAGAGTGTCGGGGGGAGCTCTGGAGGGAGCAGTCAGGGGACAAGGAGCAAGAGTTGGGTTGGATGAGTTGGGATTCTGAGGGGGGCAATCAGAGAGTGGGAAGTGGGAGGGGGCCGGAGAAGGGATGGGCCCAGTCTGTTTGGGAGGCACAGCCCTCCCTACCCGGCCCTCCATACAATTTTTTAACCCTGATGTGTTCCTCAGGCCAAAAAGTTTGCTCACCCCTGGTGTAGAGGCAAACAAAGGGACAGATCCCCAGCTGGTGTAAATCAATGGAACTCCAGAGAGTTATATCCATTAATGCCAGCTGAGGCCCTGGTCTAGTGGCCTTTTGTGAATATCTCATGTATGTTTGCTTTTGTTGCTGAAGAGAACTTAGAAATTACAAATTAAAGGTGTGATGGGTTGGGTCACAGAAGCCCTTTTGGGACTTGCCACCTGATATGCTGAGACTGCCTCTGAGCCTGTTTTCCCCGGCAGTTTGGGACTTCAGTGTGCTCCCTGATTTGAGCCAGACACACTAGTCTGCTACACACGACGACTCAGGTCTGAACTATGTCCCCCAAAAGCTGCAGGCTTAACTGAAAATAGCTTAAGAAGTGCTCCTGTCTCCAGCACTTGGATGCCCAGCTCCCAATGGGGTCCAACCCCCAAATAAATCCATTTTACTCTGTATAAAGCTTATACAGGGTAAACTCATAAATTGTTCACCCTCTGATAGAGAGATATGCACAGCTGTTTGCCCCCTCCCCCCAGATGTTACATACTCTGGGTTTAATTAATAAGTAAAAAGTGATTTTATTAAATATAAAAGGTAGGATTTAAGTGGTTCCAAGTAATAGCAGACAGAACAAAATGAATGACGAAGCAAAATAAAATAAAACATGCAAGTCTAAGTCTAATACAGTAAGAAAGTGATTACAGATGAAATCTCACCCTCAAAGATGTTCCAGCAAGCTTCTTTTACAGACTAGTCTCTTTCTAGTCTGGGCCCAGCAATGATTCAGCCTCTTCCTGATCCCTGTGATTACTGTCCTTTGTTCCAGTTTCTTTCCAGTATCCTTTGGGGGTGGAGAGGCTCTCTGCTGAGTGAACTGAAAACAAAATGGATGAGTATCCAGGGGTTTATATAGTTTCTCTCTTGTGGGTAGAAACCCCCCTTACCCCTTGCATAGAATCCAGTTACAAAATGGAGTTTTGGAGTCACATGGGCAAGTCACATGTCCATGCATGACTCAGTTTTCTACAGGACATTCCCAGGAAAGCTCAGATATGAACTGGCGTCTATCAAGGTCATTGTCAGCTTAAGTGTTTCTTGAGCACTTAATGAGAATAGTCTTTTCTCAAGAAGCTGACCAACTTTTCTTTTTCAGTTTTGTGCACTTTTCTGTAGCTCACAACAGGGGCCATAAGCAAGGATGCAGAGATTCCATTAAACAGGCCAATTCTCCAGTCTTGATGTAGAGGAAAGGAAGTACTATAAAGCACACAAGGAAGACCAATTTGGCAGTCAAGAGGGCCAGATAAGTTGTGAGTATACAAGAAGCATCCATACTTCTAGGTGCTTCTCCACTGTCTTCAATGGAGCTTCTCCAATTTACAGCAGCTGAGAATATGTCCCAGTGAGGCTGGATTAAACTGGTTTTCTGAGACCCCTTCTGCTCTCCCCACTCATGGAGCAGGAGATCTATTGCCAGCTTTTGAGAGAATAAAGTCTTTCTTCCTGTGATTACTCCTCTCAGAACTAGAACAGGATAACGTGCTGAGTGGGATGGATCAGTGCCTGGACTCCAAAATAAAAGCAATGGGTTCCCCAATGATATAGTGGGTACACCACAAAACTTAATTCTGGATTCAATAAATAGGGAATTGTGCTGGATCATGAAATCCCTGGATCATGTTTTTATCTGGTTAAATAGGAGTCCGGGTAATGGCTGTACACAAACTGCCCTACACCCCGAGTAAGGGCTCACAGAGTGAAAGTGAAGAATGGAAAACAACACACTTGTTTTGGGAACTGCTGAGGTTGCTAGATTTTTTGCCTTAGCTAAGTTTATAGAAAGGAAAGTGTGACATCTGGTGGTTAGAGGCCTGAGCTACATTTCTGTGGCACCTTGCTAAAACATTTTTATCTGGAATTAACTGCAGCAACTCCAGGGCATCTTTAAAAGTACTTAAGTACTTGATACATTGCTAAAGAAAACCCACAAGCACAATGCTGATTTGTCTGTGTATGACAGAGGGTGTTTCTTGGTCAACAGTGGCAAGTTATATGGGCCCATGGTGCCCCAGCTCCAGCAAATTCAGGGCCTGGAGGGCCTGGCTCCACCAATGTTTGGGGCCGGGTCTCTCCTCCAGCCCCTCCTGCCACTTTCACGTGCCTCCCCTGAGTATCCCAGCCTGTCCTCGTCGATAAGCAGCTGCCCCCAGCAGCTTTGTGTATCCCCAGGATGAGTAGAGCCCAGGCATTTGTAGCTCAAGCTTCCTCAGTACTGCTTCTTTTGGCAGTGTGTTTCAACGCTGACTGGGGGGTGATAGGAATTGCTTGTATCTTCCTAGTGATTATGGACCCATTGGTGAATGTGTGTTACAAATCCATTCTGTGCTGAATCCACAGAGGATATGATTCCAGTACGGTCCCACATAGCTAGCCTCATGTTAGTAAATATTAACTTTTTATGATTTTGTAACCTTCCTGCCAGGTGGAGCCAGCAGCAACAAGAGGCTGGCTTCAGTATCTAGGGGTTCCTTTTCAACAATACAACACAAAACTGGCTCAAACGCCCACCCAGTGACCTGGGACAATTACTCATCACCCCCTGGCACCTCTAAGTGGCAATACTTCCCCTCTCACAAGCACAGAGTTTGAGTTTAGCAAAAACATTTAATAAAAGAGGAAATTAACTCAGCATTAATTTGGGAAAACACCACAACTAGGGCCTATAAACACAAACCGTGAGCAAAAGACCCATCCCACAAGTAAGTTGGGCAGTGTCCTTTTCCCCTTGGGCTTTTAAGTTCAGCAACCCAAAAGTTCCTTTAATGTGCCTGTCCCTTCTCTGCACCCCACTCACGGTTGCTGTTCTTGGGCAGTCCAGCCCCAGAATTCAAAGGTTCATCTGCAGAGTTCACCTCCCAGGCTGTGTGGAAGGCGGGGGGATAAAGGGGCACCTTACACTCTGCACTGCTCAAACACTCACTTGTCACCCCAGTGGCCAATTGCCATGCCTCTGCAGGGCTCTGCTCTGGCCCTCTCCGCCCACTGCCCTGCTAGCTGCTCACCATGGCCCTCCACCAGCTCATCAAAATGTCTTCAAGCCCCCCACCCCATATACACACACACTTAACACAGCTCTCAGTGATTGCAGCTGTTAGTGGTGGAGCCTTATTGCTCGTGCACACTGGGCAGTCTCTTGCAATAGAGAGAGATAATACTTACACCTAAGGTACCACTGATTTCAGCTCTGCAGTTTCTAACAAAACTCTCAATTGAGTCTAAACTGGCACTTTTATTAATTTATTATATTATATTATACCACACCACCCTGCTCATTGGGTTTTGGAATCCTTGTCCCTTGCCTACCGAGTGCTGTTCAGTTGAGGGTGAGGGTATGCCAGGTACAGTTCTGCTGCCCTCGGTTCACACAACAAGGATAACAACCCTTTATTACTCCTGCCCCAATAACAAGAAGACTGGAGATCCAACATCAGCCACAAGTGATCATTTGGACAAGCAATCCCATCATGACAAGCACCTAGGCAGAGTGAATGTGTCCATGCAAACGAATTCAGCTTCTGAAGTCTTTTTCCACAGCTCACCACTAGATGTCAGGGGAGAGCTCATCCAGACCCTGCTTACATCTTGAAATTCACTATTCTTTTATATGCTAATCAAAATCCTTTTTATATTGTGTATTTAGTCCTCGGTACCTAGGAAGCTGAAAGTTCTGCCCTTAACCTGAACTTAGTACGTGACACTCAGGAATTTATATAATTAAATATTGACTATATCTAATTATTCCTGTGCCTCTAAATCAAGCTGTCGAAGAAAAAGGACCTCTCAAAATGAATGAAAGGTCCTACAGAAGTATGTTATAATAAACAAGAACGGGTAATTGATAAGGGTGCTTATGATCCAGTTATGTTCTGTGATTGATAACAGGTATTTGTTGCAGATGTTTTCTGTGATGAATGAAATAATGACCCATTTAAAGATGTTCTTAACTCACTAAAAAGTACTTGTTGCAATGGGTGTTCTTAATAACTGGGTTAGAAATCCCGTTAGCTTATCAATCATGTAAACTATGATAACTTTAAAGAAATTCCATAAGTGACTTGGTAAGATGAGATACTGAAAACAGAACACATAGTGAAATTAATTGTGGGATGATAATTTTTCCTTCTTTCACTCTATAAAATGAACGAGGTTTGTGGAGCACTAATTACAAAGAGGAGGACCAGGTGCCACCCTTTCACTTTTACAAAGAATGGGACCGTATGTTTCCTTTTTGTAATTCTGTATACTGCTGTATTAATCTTTGATAATCTTTTATTAGATAATTCCATTTGGGCCTGTTGTTTTTGAGAGTTTTGTATTATTAAATTCAAACATGCAATACCTGAAATGTTTTGATGGTTCAGAATCTGATTTATTTTAATTTTTTTTGTAATATTCATTGTGCAGGAAATTTAGAAATTTCTACTCTTGGTTCTGATTCATTCTGATTTTGAAATGTTGGCATTTGCCATGGAACAAAGAAGACATAGGTCATTATAGACCAGCCAGCCTCACTTCCATACCTGGAAAAATATAGGACCAATTTTTTAAACAAGCAGAGAGGCAACTTACCAGCAGAGAAGGTATTGGAGAGTGCCTTTGGGCCCAGCTAGCACCAGCTCGCTATACCTGTAGCCAGTGCCAAGTCTGGAGAAAAGATAAAAGGGGACAGCCTGTCTCAGCTCTGGGCTGACTGGCCAGGAAGGAGGGTGGAGCTCTGGCTCATTGCCTGAAGGGAGCTTCCCTTGCAGAATTGTGGAAACAGGCCTGCCAGCCACAGCAGCCTTTGGGGAAGAACAGCCAGACCCCAAGGATCAAGCTATACTTGAATCAGAGACTGGTTGAAGAACTAACCTAAAGAAAAGAGCAGGGATGCCCTTCCTCTGGAAGACTGGGGGATGACTCAGTATCGAGTATTTCAGTATCTTTATTTATTTACTTATTTTGGTTATATAACATTTTGGGGCTGAGCCCCTCAACCCTGCCCAGAAGGAGAATGAGACTGAAGGGACAATTAGCTGATGGGTTAGAGCCTGCCTCCGTGGGCACCAATAATAGAGGCTTCTCTACTCCTGGGAAGACCACAGCCATGTCTGGGCTCCCAGAAGGTCCACTAGAGGGGATGCTGCTCCAGCCACACCATTACAAATCCATTTATAAGCACCTATAGGTAATAACCAATATGGATTTATCAAGAACAAATCATGCAAAACCATACTGGCCTAGTGGGTAGCAGGGAAGCTATAGACATGATATAGCTTGATTTTAGTAAGGCTTTTGACACAGTCCCACATGACATAAGTAAACTAGGGAAATGTGCTCTAGCTGAAATTACTAGAAGGTAGGTGCACAACTTACTGAAAGACTGTACTCAGAGAGTAGTTATCAATGATTTGCTGTCAGACTGGAAGGGACTATCTAGTCCCATAGAGGTCTGTCCGGGATCTGCTACTAGTCAATATTTTTATTAATGACTTGGATAATAGAGGGTATGCTTACATAATTTATGGATGACATCAAACTGGAAAGGGTTGCAAGAACTTTGGAGAATAGGATTAGAATTCCAAATGACTGACAAACTGAAGAATAACTGGCTAGGTGGTCATACTGCTGAAAGGATCGGAGGGTTATAGTGGATCACAAATTGAATATGAACCAATAATGTGATGCAGTTGTTTTTTGCTGGGGTATATTAACAGGTGTGTCATGTAAAATCTGGTAGGTAATTATCTTGCTCTACTTAGCATTGGTGAGGACTGAGCTGGAGTACTATGCCCAGTTCTTGTTGCCACACTTTAGGAAAAGTCTGCACAAACTGAAGAGAGTCCAGAAGAAAGCAACCAAAATGATGAAAGGTTTAGAGACCCCTACCGATGGGGAAAGGCTAAAAAAACTGGGCATGTTTAGTATTGAGAAAAGCAGACTAGGGGGAACCTGATAACAATCTTCAACTACGTTAAGGGCTGTTGTAAAGAGGATGGTGATCAATTGTTCTCCATGTCCACTGAAGATGAGACAAGAAGTAATGGGTTTAATCTGCAGCAAGGGAGATTTTAGATTAGATGTTAGGAAAAACTTTCTAACTGTAAGGATAGTTAAGCTCTGAAATAGGCTGCCAAGGAAGGCTTTGGAATCCTCCTCATGGGAGATTTTTAAGTACAAGTTAAACAGTCACTGGTCCAGGAAGATGTAGCTATACATGGTTCTGCCTCACTGCAAGAGCTGGACTAGATGACTTCATGAGGTCCTTCCAGCCCCACATTTCTGTGATTCTGTGATTGTCACTTGACAGATCTGGCAGTGGACATGGGCTTCCCCAATCTGCTGTGAACTTCAGCAGCTCTGCTGGCTGGCAGCTCCTTCAGGTGGCCACACTGCAGGGGTTTACGTAAACCAAGGCAAAACACTGACAGGGACTTGCCCTGAAAATAGAGGCATTCCTGACTTTCAGCGGACACACAGTTATTACCCAAATTCTTTATGAAATCTGAGATTGTGTTATCCATTCACATGAATGCCCACTGTGGTGTGAGCATGAGGTACAGGAGTCACCTTGTGGTGACTGGAACCTGACGTAATCATTCTTGGGGCAGTGGAATGGGGAGGAGCTAATTGGTGGCAAAATATTTTGCAGGCCTAGCTAAAAAACCTGCTAAGACTTGTGCTAGACATCAGTTCTTGCTTGAATAAAATCTCCACTCAGTTGACAGAGCTGCACTTTGCTCACCACTGGTGACCACACAATGTTGATTTCCCCCTGAAATATCAGTCTGTAAACCTGGTTTCCCTGGCATTCTACAGGGAATTTTGTTTCCATCCATAACTCCACTGCAGGCTGCTTTGCTGCTGTTCAGAAGAGTTCAGTCTTTTAACCTAGAGTGCCAGCAGCCAATCGCATTGGTGGTTCATGGCAAGCTGGTCAGTCTCACCAAGGCCTGATCCACACCTAGTGTGGACACAGTTATACTGGAGTAAAGGAGCCTTGTACTAGTATAGTTTATTCCCCTAAATTTACAGGAAAAATCTTTATACCAGTATAGCTATGTCAACACGTGAGGGTGCTTTAACTATACCCATGTGGTACAAGTTTTGTGTGTAGACAAACTCTAAGAAGTAGTTTATTTTTTTTTCTTTATCTGGGGAAGCTGCATGACATAGAGATTCTTGCCTTAATCTCTTGTTTTCACATTTTGTTTTGGGACTCTTGAGGGCAGAGCTCCAGGAAGCAGGGTGGGAGACTCCCTCTTTCACCATTCAGATCCCCTAGGAGTGTTTCCATTCAGATCCCCTAGGAGTGTTCCCTTCTCAGAGAGAGAGAGAGAGAGAGAAAGAGAGAGAGAGATATTTAACTCTCTCTCTCTAAACGTGAAATCCAGAAAAGGTGGTTCACCACAAAACGGATCTCCACTCCATGCCAGAAGAGGAGATCAGGAAGCCCTTTACCAAAAGAACTTACTCATTGTGGAGGCAGCATGCATCTGGGGTTTGTTCTAGGAAATTACACTAGGTTTCTGAATCCTGGAGGAATTATGAAATAGTTCCCAGAGAATCTTGGAAATTTCCCAAAGTAGCATTGTGAGCGTTTTGAGAGTTTTGTTTTCTCTCCCACAATCCCCAGGAAGATGCTGGAGATCTCCCAGAATGCTGTGCATAATCATCTACAGTATACTGCAGTTTGAAGCAGTGCTAGGAATTCTGGGATACATGCCTGGAAGGCATTGCTGCGAACAAGACTGAATGATGTCATCTCTGCTGGAGCTAGATAACTTGAGTAAAATACAGTCAAGCTAACTGTAGCATACACATGGTTCCTTTCAGTGCAGCACTTGATCTTGCCAGCATTTTCCCAGAGCACAAAGGCATCTAACCTTTATATTCATCATTTTTCAAGAGTTCTCTTGCTGATGGTGTAGTATAGTGGGTTGGTTTGTTAGGATTTTTTTCCCCATTTTATTTGGCTGGTGATCTTGTCCTTTACTTTGTTCAGTGCAAACACATGAGAGAGGTGTAATCCTTTTTTGGCCTTGTTATTGGCCCCAATTCCACAAAGCATTTACAAACATATTTAATGTTAAATATGTTCTTAAGTCCTATTGAAATTAATGACTTTTCATCGACTTCAATGGGATTTAAGCATGTGCTTAAAATGCTTTGCTGAGTAGGGATGGGACTATGCTGATGTGCAAGATTGAGCATCGCTTTAAATCCTTTGCTAAATCAGGGTCTTAATTAGCAGCCCTGAAGAATTATAAATGAGTCAGCCTAACTTTGATACCCAGAAAGATACTGGAACAAATTGTTACACAATCCAACAAAATGAAATTCAGTAAAGACAGGTGCAAAGTACTTCAGATTAGGAAGAAAACATTACATGCAAAATTTCAAAATGTGGACTAACTTGCTAGGCAGTAGTATTGCAGGAAAGGATTTGGGGATTATAGTGGATCACAAATTGAATATGAGATGACAATGTGATGCTGTTGCAAAAACCGCAAATGCCATTCTAGGATGTATTATCAGGAATGTTGTATGTAAACCATGGGAGGTAATTATCCCACACCACTTGGCCCTGGTGAAGCCTCAGCTACTGGTGTCCACTTTAAGAAAGATGTGAACAATTTGGAAAGAGTCTAATGCAACAAAAATGATAAATGGTTTAGTAAACCTGATACATGAGGACAGATTGAAAAAAAATGGGCATGTTTAGTCTGGGGAAGAGAAGACTGATAGGGTACCTAATAAATCTTCATATAGGTATACAGGTTGTTATAAAGAGAATTATGATCAATTATTCTCCATGTATAGTGAGGGAAGAACAAAAAGAAATTGGTTTAGGGCATGGCTACAACTTCAAAGCGCTTCAACTACAAAACTTCAAAGCACTGTTGCGAGAACACTCCCATGGCAGCGCTTTGAAGTGCGAGTGTGGTCGCATGTGAGCACTGGAGAAAGCTCTCCCAGCACTGCTGGTAATCCACCTCCATGAGGGGAGCCTCCCTGCACTTGCAGCCTACCTTCACTAGTGCTTTAAAACACTCAGACTTGCTGTGCTCAGGGGGGTGATTTTTAGAGTCCTATAAAATGTCAGTATAGCTAAGCCCTTAGTTTGCAGCAGGCAGATTTAGGTTAGCTACTAGGGGAAAAATTCTTACTATAAGGATAGTTAAGCAGTGGAACTGGTTACCTAGGGAGGTCATGGAATCCCAGTCATTGGAGGTTTCCAACAGGTTAGACAAACACCTGTCATGGATGGATTAGATATACTTGACCCTGCCTCAGATTAGGGGGATGATGTGGATGATCTGTTGAGGTCCCGTCTGCCCCTACATTTCTATGATTCTCCACTGCCTGGTATCTTGTCATTTGTACCTGGGCTAAACCAAATCAGAATGGTAGTGCCACCCCCTTTGCACAATTCTGAATGACTACTCAAGGTGCAAGGCATGAGAGAGTCCAATCCTGAGTCCCTTCTGGAAGATGGTCTGCCTGGAAGAGTCTCTTTTTCTTTTGTCTCTAGCCCTCAAACATAACTGTTCACTTAGTAATATAAGAATGTTACTAGGTCTGCATAAGGGAGATGAAGCATGACTCAAATCTACCGTGGCCTGCGTGGTAATATTCTCATGTTACAGGTGTCTCTGTCATATGGTGGCTGGTCCCTGGGAATGAAGCTGGTCCAGACCCCCTGTGCCAGAACAGGTGCTCCCAGTTTGGCTAAATAAGAGAGCAGGGCAGCTTCTGAGGCTATAAAGGACCAAGAAGAATCTCAGAGAGAGGGAAGGAGACACGTGGTGTGTCTGGGATCTGGAGAGCCAAAGCTGCTTGGGAGTAGTAGCTTGGAGGGAGATGAGAGCTGCCAGGGACAGAAGGCAGTTCCTGAGGGAAGGCTGAAGGCAAGGAGAGCGGCAAGAGGGATTTTCTGGCTGACCTCCCCAAACCAGAGGGCTTCAGACAGTTGAAGGCAAGAGGAGCAGATGAGGGAAGTGCCTGCTGGCTCTAAGCCAGAAAGCCAAAGCCGAGGCTGGAGAGGGCAGAAGCTGAAAACCAGTGGAGAAGCTGTACTCACCGATGTCTCCACATCAATCAGCTGGACCCAGGGGGTTAGTCTGATGAGATGCTGGAGTAAAGGACGTTCCCTGGTGAGGATGGTCTTCCCAGCTGGGAAGAGCAGGGTTGCTTGCCTGCTGAAAAGGCTGGAGTGGCTGTCCCAGGACAGAAAAGGACCAATAAGGAGCCTGGATTTGGTGGAAAACACCAGAATATGGGATGGAAGGAGTTTCAACAAAGAGGCTGGGAGAGGGAAGAAGGTGGGTCACTCTGGGTAGAGCAGGGTTTTAAAGACTACATGGACTGGGGGTGAAAAGGAGTATGTTTGGGACTTTTCGGTGGGGATTAATTGATCAATATTTTTTAAATAAACTAATCCCCAGGAGGGATATTATTGGGCCTGGCATAAAGTCCTTGGGTTACCTGAGAAGAGAAACTGAGGTAGGCACATCAGTTGTGTCATGTTCACGCTGCCCTTTGACAGTGCTGAGTGAAGGTGATAGAATGGTGACTTCATTTCTCCTGCTTCTCTAGTTTCTGTTCCCCTTGGCAGCCAATTCTTTATGTCAGCAGAAAGACAGGTCATGCAAGTAACACAATCAAGAAGGGGCAGTAATTAACGGCATGCAGATTTTCAGTTCTAGGTCACAAGTTCAAATCTAGTCTTGGTCAGCAATGCTTGGAAGTTGTTGCAGTTTGATGGCTGCTGAGTGGCCTAAAGAAAATCAGTTGGTGGTGTCAGTGCAGTTTCTGGTTTCCACATCATCAGTCCCACTAATTAGGCCAATTAATGGCAATTTCATCAGAGTGGCTAGTGCACCTTGGAAAGTGAACCAGCTTCTATATCACTGCAGTAGCATCTTTTGCATTCCTGTTCTCAGAGTATTATCATGCAAGACTGCATCTTCCTCTACAATGGTTCCTGCCATGCCTGGAGCACTGATCTTAGCCATTCTGGGTCAGAAAAATCAATTTTTTTTGCCCACCTCCCCCCCGACACAAACAGTTCCTGTCACACTCACGATGCACAGGGTCAGCTGAGGAACTGATTATTTGAGAGACACCTCAAATGTAAATATTGTGTGTGCCAGAGATCTCCAGGTACCTCCTGCTGAAGAAGTCCAGCTCTGGTCCTTGTTCCTTTCAATCCTGGGGACTGTTTTTGGTTTCAGAGGGAATAGGACCAGGAACTTAATTTAAAAATAAAAAGCTGAAATTCCTCTTTACATTTTGGCTTCCCCCTACTCAGGAAACTAGGGACCACAGAGTTTTGCGAGGCCGCCTAGGGCAACCAGAAACTGACAGTTTGCAATCCTGTAGAAGTCAAACACTGTTTGCCTAAAACACTCCAGTCAGCGGGTCCTGATCCTGCTGGGAAAGGGTTAAGTGGATTTTGCTGACTCATACTGGTTACTTCCCTTGTATAGAAGGAAGGTGGGAGTGACTCTTTGGGAGAAAAGTCAAGGGCTGGGAGCTGAGCAGTCCAGATGGAGGAACTCCAGGAGCAGCCAAGCCTATGGAGGAAATGTGAGCTGAATTTTATTGTTTTATTGTTGATTGCTTTGTTAGTGAAACCAAATCCCAGGAAGGAGATAAGTCTGTGAACTACATGCACACAGAAGACTGAGAAACCAGCTTCTCTGCATAGTTATATCCCATCAGATGGAAACAACTATCATAACCAAGCTGAGCTGAACTCAAACCAGTGACCTAAAGGTGAAAGACTTCACATCCCATTGTCAAGCCCCCGAGTCATCCACTTACCTTCCCTCTGCATTTGTTTTGTGCTGATCCACTTTCAGCTGGTGGTGATACTGTGATGGATGGTTACATGACATCACACAGGATCATCATCTCATGACATATCCAGATGTTACAAGGCCATGTAGAAATGACTTTGTTCCTCAGATCACATTCAAGGGGATCTAATATTCAGCATAATATAATCCAAGACCAAAAGTAGCTCAAATAATAGAACAGCTATGGCCAGATGTTCCTGACCTAATAGGCAATAAAAGACACATCCAGTTTATACTGCAAGTTTATTACAGTAATACAATCAGATTAAATAACCTTCATAACTGATATAATTATATCAGAGAGAATATAAATATTTTAGTTTCAATACAGGCAATCATTTCATCTTTACCGTGCAGAGAGTAATATACAAACAATCATATGGAATAAAATTAAACAAAAGAGAGAAACCTAAATTACAAAGTATGGCTTTAATCTATAAGAAAGTCGTATCACACGATGAACATTCATTTGTACTTAGACTTGGCTAGATTCAGTTCAATCAGTAGACATCAGCATTTGTCAGTTTCATACTGAACTCAAAAACGGACAGAAGAAAACAAACGGCCATCAATGCTAATGAACATTTAGAGACAGTAAAACTATTTCTTTAGACAAAAACATAAAAAGTCCTCGGGGGACCTGGCCCTTTGCTGTTAGTGGTTGTAGAATGGTACCTAGAAGCAGGAGTTCTCAGGCCACTGAATTTCCCTGGCAGCATAGAAGCAGGAGTCTGCTTGTTCAGCTATACATTTCTATAGAAATAGAAGCTGGGGATGTCTGTTTAAAAGATTTTATTTTGGTAAAAATTTATTCAAAAATAGATGCTGATGCAATAACAAATTCATTGCTGCCCACTTACACCTGTAACTGTGCTGTAACCGAGGGGTGGGCAAACTATGGCCCAGGGACCATATCTGGCCCTTCAGACATTTTAATCTAGCTCTGGAGCTCCTGTCAAGGAGTGGGGTCCAGGGCTTGCCCTGCTCCACAGTGCCATGGCTCCACATTGCTCCCGGAAGCAGCAGCATGTCCCCCTCATGCATAAAGGAAGCCAGGGGGTTCCGTATGTTGCTCCCATCCCAAGCACTGCTCCCGCAGCTCCCATTGGCCTGGAACTGCAGCCAATGGAAGCTGCAGCAGCAGCGCCTGTGGATGGGACAGTACGCAGAGATGCCTGACTGTGCTCCACGTAGGTGCCGGAGGCGGGACATGCTGCTGCTTCCAGAAGCTCCTTGAGGTAAGAGCCCCCTGGAGCCTGCACCCCTGACCACCTCCCACACGCCCAACTCCCAGACCTGAACCCCTCCTGCCCTCCGAACCCTTCAATCTCAGCCCGGAGCACCCTCCTGCACCCCTAACCCTTCATCCTCAGCCCAAACCTGGAGCTTACACCCCCAGCTGCAGCCCCCCATCCCACACCCCAACCACCTGCCCCAGCCCGGAGCCCCCTCCAGCATCCTGTATTCCTCATTTTTGGCCCCACCCCCGAGCCCACACCCCCAGCTCAAGCCCTCACACCCTCCCGCACCCCAACCCCCAATTTCGTGAGCATTCATAGCCCGCCATACAATTTCCATACCCAGATGTGGCCCTCGGGCCAAAAAGTTTGCTCACCTCTGCTCTAACCCATTGCCATTTGGTATTCAGAGACAGAGCTCCTGCTTCAAGAGCACAGGCCACTTAGCTGATGAAGAAACTCCTTAGCTGCGAGCAGTAACTTAGCAGGGCTTGCCAGACACCGTTTTCTTGATTTAAATAATTGATAGGCTTTCTTAAGGCATCGATCATTGTAGGATCCAACTATTTTACAAATACTGATGACTTTATCCCAGAAACTCCTCTGTGAAGAGCAGCTCTGGCCATAAAAGGGCAGGGATACACACACACACACAAGCTAGGCCTTTCCAACAATAGTCATAGAAACTGAAATATGTTAAAAATCCTGTTGAGCCTACTGATAATCTGAAGTGTGGTACAGATTTCCTCCCCCCTCCCTCTTTGTCTCTTTTATTCTTTTTCCAAAGTTTAAAAATAAAGATCTTAAACTAGACTCATTCAGTGCATTTAATGCCAAGTGAAAACATTGCTACATGGCACCAAGTGCCCTTTTTGTTGTTGTTGTTTGTTTAAAAAAATATGATCACTAATGTATTTGTCATGCAAGTGCAGGGATTTTTTCTTCTGGAAAAGATTCAAGGCTATGGGCTCCTGGGTTGGAGGGGTTGTTTAACAGACCTAGAATTTAGTTTTGCTCACGAGCAGGCTTAAGGAGAACAATGAATAGGGAAACTGATTTTTTTTCCCTATATCAATGAAAACTGTGATGAAGTTGAGGTAGATTTGGCTGTGTAAGGAGTAGTATCCTAGAGAGAAGGAAGACATTCAGGAGATCAAATAAATAGACAGATCAATGCAAAGGATAGGCAAACTAGCATGGGGAAAAAATCCCCGCCCTTCCATCAAAAAGAAATCCCATCCAGGATTGGTCCCTCATCATGTCCTGCCTAGTTAGCAACACTACAAGCTTCTTCCTGTGGCTTGTCAGTGTCTGTTAACCCTGGCCCAAAGAAACCCCCTCTAGAGGTCAAATGGTAAATCAGGTTCCATGGCCCATCCGGTCTGCTAAGACTATCAATGAAGGGCCAAATTAGACGCAACAGTAGTGATTTCTTTGATGTGGATATCTGCCCATTGAGAACTGGGCTGAGAACACCAAACTCATTGCACACAGGGTAATGAACTCACATCAGATGGTAGCGCCTTTCCATCAGTACTGATCCAGGCTGCTGTAACACCATAGCCTGAGCCACCGGAGAATTCCTTTTGCTGCTGAAAGGAGGTGTCTTCTCCTTGCTGCAGGCCACACACAAGCATCACACTGCCCTTGAATTTCCCCCCTCTCCCAACCTGGCAAACTGAAGACATCTGCGTAGACTGGAGCAGTGGGGAACCTAAGCTCTGATCCTGCCGTAGATGAAATTGAGACCTGTTCACCATTTAAGGCTCATGTGGGCCCAAAGCATTAGTCCTAGCCCTTTGTCAAGGGATGACTTTCCCTCTGTGTTACTGGAAAATACCATATTGTGCACACCATCAATCCCTACAATCTGTGTTTTGTATAGAAACAACCCTCCCACCCACACCAGCTGGAGTGGATTTTCTGAAACTCTGTTCTGCACAGAAGGTCTGACACGATCCGAGAGCGTGAACATATCTAATGAATTCCCTTCCACTGTTCTTAATATGAATTTCTGCTACTGGAGCTTAATTAGCATTAATATTCCCACCCGCCGCCTCCGCCTCTCCCCCACTGACATCCAAATGAGCTGCTGCAGCTCCAGCATGGATGAACTCGATGGATCTGACTCCCATTGACTCCAATGGCAGCAGGACACAGCCCGTTCTTAGCAGCTGTGCTATTGTTCTGTCACTTCAGCAGCCTTGAGGGTGGAACATCTGTTTTGTCCCTTCCCCTCCCTCCCCATGACAGTGGGGGCTCATGACGCCTTAAGGCTGGAGGTGCCTGCACACTCTCCACGGACTGGCAGGATTGGCTGGGCAAGTGCTTATTATGCTAATCTGCCTTCAGCTTGGCTCTGCTTCATGGGAAAGACACCCCTGAGCTGTGACAGCCTTCAACTCTGCCAGCATGTGCTGCAGAGGCAGTGTCTCTACAAAAAAAATAAAATAAGTGGGGGGGTTTGAGGTTTACCCTGAATTCCACTCTCACCAGCCACCCTTCCTGGCAAGGAGTACATCGAAAAGGAACTGTTTGCCCTTGGAGCTGCCATTGAGGCACAAAGCAACAAGAAGGGCAATGCAGGGAAATCAGTTAACACTTTCACTGCTGGTCTGCTATTGAAAACACTGTGCTGTCATTTTCTCTGCATATCAGTGACAATATAAAGGAGCATTAAGCTGCAAGCATCACATATAGGTTAACCTGACAGCAAATGTGAAAAATCAGGACTAGGGATGGGGGAGATGTAATAGAAGCCTATATAAAAGAAAGACCCCAAAATTGGGACTTTCCCTATAAAACTGGGACATCTGGTCACCCTAATCACATTCAGCAGTGCAGAAGAGGCCATGCACTGGAAATGGTACACTCAGTAGCAGAACCAGAGCATTTTATCCGGATGTGCCTGATACATATAACAGGGACACTCCATGTGGACATATCCTGTACAGTCAGCAGACCATCTGGAGCACCACACCTGGACATCCCCAGTACATTCAGTATCAGGCCATCCAGATACACAGACCAATATAGTAGTGGTGCCCTCAGGACATTCACTGCTGGTGTCAATGAGGCTGCATCCATTGATTTCAAAGACACTGCACCGCTTGCTCCAACAGAGAACATGGCTCAGCATTTTCCTGTCTAAGATACAGGTCATCTATATATGTAACAAGTGGTCTAGACAGTGTGCTATGTGCACAACACTCTATTGCACACCATTTCTTTGTTGACACCCTCATGAACACTGGCCAGTGTAATCATGCCTTTTGCCTACCACTGCATATATTTTAAGAGCTCAACCATCCACTCTCTATCACACCCTATATATATGTGGGAATGTGTTCCTTTTGGGGGCCGGGAAGTAGAGCAAAAGGTTAAATTGAAAATGAGACCACTTTGATGAAAATAACTTTTATTGTCTATCTAAGTAAAGACGATGCTGCAAAGGGCATTGGAGTGGCATGCTGCTGAGCCATGATTTCACTAGCCTACTTTGATTGTGGCGAGGGGCGTGGGGTGCAGTATTCCACCCCGACGGCAAGATACTGACTGATTAATGAGGGGAGCCCCCTCTGTGCTTTCCAGCTTGTTGACATCAGCTTCCGGGCCCAATTCTGTGAACACCCCCTGTCTTCAGCTCCCGCTGCAGGATTGGGCCCTATATCTGTGGCTTGGAGGATGAATGACCTCATCTGCCACGCTGATGATTTATAGCAGCAAAATACCACAGCCCATCTTCAAGTAATTAGCAAATGCAGGACGCTTTGATGTCAATCTCAAAAATCAAGGCACAGGCATAAGTGTAACTCTCTTGGGGACAGTGTCACCCTCTAAAACAAAAGTCCCGGGGAACTAATGTCACCCACTAAAGATGGACTTCCATTCACTGGTATTGCCAGGATTTGCATTTTTTCGCAGAACAGCATGAAAGATGGTTCCCGCCCCCCTGCACAATTCTATAGAAGCTTCCGCACTGGGATAGCCTTTAACCCTCTCACTCCCAAATTAAAAAGAAAGATGCTTTCTCATCAGTATGCTGCCTTTCTTTATGCTCTGACCAAGAACACAGAGTCCCTGACTCTAATTGAGAAAATGCAATAGTATTCTGCAGCACTGACTCAACATCACTGCAGTAAGAGAATTGTGAGCCAGGGAATTTCTGATCCTCACTGGAGCAGAAAGGAAACCTGACATCTCCACCCTGTTGGTGGTTTTTATAGGGCTGGTAGAATACAGTTCCATAGTTGCAGTATTTGCAAATCACAATGGACAGTTCATTCTTTTTCATCGGCTTAATTTACACAGGATAATGTTAAAGTACTGGGAATTCAGATACACTGATTTCAGCTGGCAGTTAAAAAAATTGCTTCAATTATACTTAACCCTTCACATGCACAACAACAACAAAAGAAGGATTTTGCTTTTAAAAGTGCCGTGCCTGCTATCAATTAGAAAAACACTGAAAATCTTCTCATAAAATATTGGATATTCAAATGGGGCCTATGAGAAGTAGGTACCAAAATCTCATTGAAATTCAAAGGGAGGTAGGTGCCTAACTCCCTTAGGTGCCCTTGAAAATCCACCCCCCCCACCCTCCCAAAAAAAGTCAAGGAAAAACATTTACCACATTTTTTGTCTGTTGCTTTTTGCCATAGGAAGGCAGGGGCTTTAGTGCCTGAGGTATAGGTAGTTCCTGGATGCTTTTAGGAAAGTGGGAAGGTGGGAGAGACTGGAGAATAGTTTGCATAGCTTGCAGGTATAAAGAAGTAGGTGTGTTCCCCACCAGGCTGTTGAATTTGTCTTCCCCTAGCAAAGCTGTCCAGTGCTCTGGATGATCCTGCAGAACTTTCCTCATCTTAAACTGTGGGTTAGGCATGAAGAGCAAGAGGTAATCGAGGCAGAGCTTTTTCGATGCCACATTGACTTTGGAGTCCCACATCTGCTCCAGGATGACATCCAACGGGGTGAGCCCCTTGCTGTCCTCGATCCTGGGAGAAGCCCCATTCCCGAGGAGGATGAGGACAGTCTCTGACCTCAGCAGTTCGCAGGCAAGGTGCAACGGGGTCTTGCCATCTTCCAGATGAAAGCAGCCGGTCCTGTTGATGTAGGAGTTCAGGCTCGGTAGCTTGTGTGCAATCTTGATGATCAGTCCCAAAATGTCCCTCCTGTCGTATGTGACTGCCATGGCCAAATGAGGGGCAGAGGACGGGCAATAGCAAAAATGCTCTCCAGGCACCTTGAGAGCCTCCTCTGGAAAATGAGACAGCAGATACTGGGCATAAGGCAGGTGATTATGCACCACTGCATAGAGAAGGGCTTCTGAAGGTGAATATGTTCTCAGGCTGGCATTTTCCTCCCAGTAAAAATATTCCATAGTTCTCATATCTTCCAGCATCCACACAGGTTTGTGGTCTCTCACAGCCTGGTAGAACATATAAGATAAGAACTTACAATGCCTGCTCTGCTCATCCTGCAGGCTGGCCTGGTTACTGGCCATGTCTCAGCAAATAAATAAGATCTGCACGCAAGCTTGCTCCAGAATGTAAGATTCGCTCACTTTGAATGCAGATCCCGATGCTGCTGCAACCTTCAGCCTGTCATTGCAGCCCAGACTGCACTAGCTGGAATGCCTCGGCTTGAACATCTCCACCCATTCACTGTTTTTTCCCCTCATTGCAGAGGTTTTGTTTAGGTAAGCACAATCCCACACGCTCAGTTAACCCATGCCATGCAATAGATGGTTAGTCAGTGCACCCTGCTCTGTGCATGGCACAGGTTACTGGAACACTGTCAGAGTAGCAGTGATTTTATAAGGCAGAGCTGCATAGCAGAAACTAAAATAAGCTTTAGAGGTGAGGCAATTTTCTGTCTGTGTTTGATGCTTACCCATATCAGCTGGTATAGTGCAGTAAGCACAATATGCATTTATTCATTTGTCTTTGTCCCTCGTACTTGTACGATTCACTATATAATAAATGTATATTGATCCTATATCATCAATATTGAGTACCATATATAATTTCTGCATACTGATTGCTAGCTATATGGTTATAAAGTGACTTCTGTTTACTAAACACTGTTGTGGCTGGCCCATTGGGGACACTGACAATGGTTTGTCTATTAGAGGTCATTGATTCATAAGCCCATAGGCTGGAACTCCACATAGAATGAGTTGAAGACGTCATGCAATAACCCCATCCAGAGCCATGAAGGATATTAGATAGTTAAAGCACTTCCCTTTGTCTGGCAGATAAAGCTCTGAGATTCCTTTGTGTTGCAAAGCAGCTGCATAAAGAAAGGATTAATGTCCAAGCCACCTTTCTGTCTAGACCAACTTGTCTGAGGGGGATCCTTACAGTAGGGGTTTCCCAAGTGTCTAACTCAGGGACTGGCGAACCAGGGAAGTTTTGAGGCTGTGTGAGACTTGTGTGAAGTCCTGGGAAGAGACAGAGGCCCAAGGCAGCTGTTTCTGGGACAAGGCCAGGGTACCTGACTGGAGGTTTCTGCAAGAGGGCGTGGCCTGTGTGCTGTTTGTTACCACCTTTGTTCAAGGAAACATGATTTGCACACATTGTAAATGAACAAATTATACTGAGAAAATACCAGATTCTGCTTCACTGATTTCTGCTTCAAACAGGACCTGACCTGCAAGGTCCTGAATTCTGTTATAGTTTGGCAAAGGGGCAACAATCTACACTGTGTCCATATGGAGAGACTCAACACACAACATTCAGATCTGGATTTTGAATAGCCTAAAGTTACAAGGTGTTCAGGTCCAGGGATTTGGATCATCACAGGATAAAATGAGGCCCATTTGCAAAGTTTGGGTCTGGATCTGGGTACAGACTGCAGCCTCCCAGCCCACAAAGTTTAGGGACATTTAGATCCAGGGGCTTGATTCAAGCCTATCTCCTTTATAGTGTATACATTTAATATTTTGGGTCAGGTTTACTCATTTTGAGTGAACAACCTCTGAACAAAAACTGTTCTACAAACAGTATTGTCCCGTCTCATATAAAAATACCAGGAGAAGGAATAATTAGTCTCTAAACTCCGTGGCTTACGAAGAGACGCTGTTGTGCCATCAGCGTGAAGGAAGAGATACACAAGGGACAGAGGCATGTCCTGGGAAGGATCACTAGGGAGAAATGGGGCCAAGTCTGTAGAAAAGAGATTATATTTCAGGCCCACCTCTGTGCTTCCTTAAGCTGCTCATCTATTTCCTCCTCCATGCTGCTCTCCTATTTCCCCCGCCATGCTGCTCTCTGCTATAGGCAAGCTCTGCTTGATAATGCATTTGTTTTGAGGTTGCAAAACAAAAAATGTTTGCAAAACAGAAGAAAATCTCTTAAACAAAAGCATGCAAGATTTGTCACAACAAATATGAGTGAAAAAACTTTGGCTCCTATCCATGAGCGCAAACCAACAAACCACAAGATTCAAGGAAGTTGGCGGGGGTCAAGTGGGGTTCTTTTTTGCCTTTTGAGCTGGGATTGGTTGGTCAAGCAAGTCATGTCACATGGTGTTGACTCTGGTCTCCTGATTGGCTGAGTTGTATTCCACAGGATTAGTGGCAGGTCAGGCCATTCTGACTCAATTTCACAGAGGGCGTAGCAGGAGAAAGAGGTGCATAAAATTGCTCCTGTATGTTGAAGGGGACAGGCGGACATTTGTTATCCTCACCTCCTAAAGACCAGCTAATATTTCAGATAGAACATGGCAGCCACCCTTGAGAACTCTGGATAGGAGAATGGTCTTCCAATGAAAGCTGATAGTCATCTAGATATGTGGATACTGCAGTGTACGGGAATTGGCAGAATCCTTTTAAACTGTCTTGTCTGCTTTAGAAACCAGCCAGAGCTGCAGCATGTGTCCATAACCAGGCCTTGCATGTTGTATATAATTAGTATAAAATGGTTGTACAGACCCCACCATGCCACTGTGGTTTCTTTGTGCTATTATTGTTGGCTAAAGGCCAAAAGACACAGCAGGTGAAGATTCCTTAATCCAGGAATGCAGTGGTACAGAGAGTGACAGAAGACGCCAAGTGAAAATGAAAGAGTAACTGCAGTCCATAGACACTGGGACTGTGAGTAGCCTATTCACTTAGCCAGGAGTGTTGTTCTTGTGTATATTGATTCACAGGGTCAATAGGAATAAATTGCTTCCTGCCATTACAGTGTTTCTGTCTGGTTGTGTTTTTGTTTAGTCTGTTCTGCTGAGACACTTCCATGATGCAGACATGCCAACTTTCGGGAATTAATTGTGAGAGCCGTGATTTCTATGTAAAAATAAGCCTGACTCATGATCTCACTCTCAACTGTCAGGAACTTTTAGCCACGAAAAGGAGCTTATGTAGGCAGCTAGTTCTTGCATGTCTATGTATAGTTACCAAACACAGTTATGAAAAAAACAGTTGTGCCTCTGTGGCTTCTTCATAATATCGTTACTGTGTAAAGAGAAAAAGAGCAAACAACTGGGGATGAGGAGGCAGCCCTTAGGACTGTGTGTCAACTGCTTATTTAAATAAAGTAGTGGGGGTGCAGTAAAAATCTATGGCTATTTGGGGGAAATGGACTTGTCAGATACCCATGTAGAAGACTAGGTAGTACTGAGATATTAGAACAATATAAAATGGCTAAGGGTATGGTTACACTTGCAAGATTATAGCGCTATTGGTTATAGCGGTCCCCTTATACAGTAATATGTATAGCGCTATTGTATGTCCACACTCAGACACGCAAGCGGTATAGCATGGCCACATTTGGGGCACTTAATGCGGCATTAAGAGCAGCGCATTAGGGCAGGTATCCCAGCATTCAGCTGGGTGCAACGTGCTTTTTAAACGAGGAGGGTGAGGGGGACGCGTTGTGTGTATGCGGAGGGAGAGAGTCAGTGATTTTTCCGTTCTTCTGAAAGTCTGTCAGCGAGCCTCCGTTCACAGAAGGCTTTGTTTTCACACAGGCTCCCTCCTTAAACATTTGCACTGCTTATCTGCCCAGTTAAGAGAGAAACTCTAAAGAGGTACTTCCGCATTCCTCCAGCCGAGTTCAAAACAAAGGGAAGAGACGTCAATTGCCTTAAATGGCTCTAGGCATCTCAAGAGATCACTTGTAGCGCAGTGGGTGTCCACATTCTTCCTGTAGCGCTACAGCAGCTGCGCTACAGCCCTTATTCCCCATGCGGAGGTGGATTACCAGGAGCGCTATAACTCCGCAGTTATAGCGCTCTACGTGCCTTGCCAGTGTGGACGGGGAGGAGGTTATAGCGCTCGTGGGGGCTTTATAGCGCTATAAAGTGCCAGTGTAACCAAGCCCTAAGAGTACAACTGATGAGAAAAAGTAGTGCTTTCACTAATTGTAACCTGTGAGGTAGCCTAACAGCTCCTCTGAAACCAGCAGAGTGTGCTGAAATTGTGGAAGTTACACAAAGTCACCTATGCCCAAATATTCTGCTATTCTCAACAAAATCAAACAGCAAATGAAACCATTTCCAAACAGGTGGCTAAATTAAGGAAGCTAACAGAGCATTGCCAGTTTGGAGAGCATTTAAATGATATTGGAAGGGGCTAGTTAATGTGTGGTTTGCAAAATGAAGCAACCCAAAACCAGATAGCTTACTGTATGTCTACAAATGCCACAATGGCACAGCTACAGTGCTGCACCCATAGTGTAGATGCTTCCTACAGAAGGGATTTTTCCATCAATATAGTTAATCTGCCTCTCCAAAAGGTGGTAGCTAAGTTAATTGAAGAAGTTTTCCATTGACTTAGCCATGTCTACACAGAGGCTTAGGGTGCCTAACTACATTGCACAGGCACAATTTTTTCCTACAGTCCTGAGTCATGTAGCTAGGTCGATCTAATTTTTAAGTGTAGACTTGGCCTAAGGCTGAATTGATCCTAAATCATGCACTAGAAGTTGCATCAATGGAGACAGCTACTAACAGTGCCAGAGAGCTGCAACGGCATTGTGCAATCTGTGCAACACACAAACTGAGGGTCATACAGAAAGCACTACTGGGAGACTACTTTCATTGTGGGAAACAGTCTCATAATACAGATGATTGTTGGTTCAAGAACAAGTCCTATACGAACTTCCAGATATTGGGGCACATACAGAAAATGTGCACGTCAGTGAAAAAAACACAACCACCACCTTGTGAGGACCATGGCAGAGGACTGTATAGTCATCAGCTTGCAGATGACAATGTTGAGTCCACTGAGACTGTGCAGCATCTTTACAGCTGTTCAGTTTAGACAAACAATGCTATTTGGATTTCTTCACAAGCGGGAGGAATGAGCTTGATACATGGTCTGCTGTTTCTGTAATTTCATAGCAGGATTATCAGATACTGTGTAAAAAGGTCAAGTCACAGAAAACCTCTATCTTGGTAAAAACATATACAGTACAGGAAATTCTTGCTATCTTGGTTGCTGTTACAGGAACTGACCAGCATATACTAAATCTCTATGCTGTGTCTTGCATTATTTGGCAGAGAATGGCTGGGAAATTCAGGTGGCAAAGCATAAAATGGCTGTGAGTTAAAAAAATTATATATATGATCCCTGGCCCAATACAAAAAACAGCTAAACTGAATGAAGTTTCCTGAGTCCTAGTCAAGTGGTCTATCCACGAGACTGTCTTTCTATCCTAAGGACTAATCCGTATAAAATGCAGGACAGACCCTATGCTTGTGCTGGTGGTAAAAAGGACTGCCGAGCCATTCCTGTTCTTTCTTGACCTGTGTCTATGGGGTGCTGGAACAAAGTTTAATAGTGGGACTGCTGAAAGCAGAAACCATGTATTTGGGTTGTTATTAGTACTACAAGCCAGAGCCTGTGGCAGCACTTCTAGTTCCAGCACTTATGTGTGTGTATAGTACAACACTATAAACATGTACATACAGTATGACTATCTGTACGTCATTCTACTCCTCCCTGTGTATATTTCCATAGAAGGCAGCCCTGATATGTTCATGAAATCATGAATTTTTGAAGGCTAATGAATCTGGGAGACATTGTGCAGAATGCTGAGGTGCATACATTTCACCAGACATAGTAAGGGTTTACAAGTGGGGGAGTTAATGCTGAAACTCTCAGTGTTAAATTTTGCTGCATGCAGTAAGTGTCATCAGTTAAGGTGGATTTCCATGAGAGCATGCCACATGGAGCCACTACTCCTCAATTGTACTGTCCTCTGCCAGGCTGTGCCCCTAGTTTCCATGTCTGCATGCATGTATTATTAGCACAACAGAGTTGCCAGCAGCTCTGCAGCATGACAGATCACATCATAGCAGTTCTCCTCCATGAATCATTCAAGATTTAATGCCACTGAGCTATATAAATATTCCCAAAATTAGCCACGATACTGATTTTTTGCAGTAAATTATTAATAACAACCTTAAGCACATATTGCACTCTAAATGATCCCACATAAACATAAGCCTTGATCTTACAAAGGGACCTACATAGGAAGACCCTTACACTTGCACAGAGTCCCATTAACTTTGCAGTGATGCAGAATCAGAGTCTTTAACTGATCTACAGAGGGATCACTTCATCCACCAAACCCGTCTGAAATGCAGCAACCTTTGGAAGGGGTAGGGAAGAGGAGAGCAGCCATCTAACAGTGACCAGGAATGACATACAATATGATTTTTGTTGTTATTGCCTGTGTCATGTTGCCCAGGATTCAGGTAAAGCTTGCTGAGCAGGGCACAGCTCCTGCTCATCTGCCGAAAGCAGAATGGTGTCCCCCTCCTCTCCCTGGCTTAGATAAGCAGTGCTCCCAAAAAGCTCTCCCTCCTCCTTGGTATGGTCAGAGATCCCTCTCCTGTTTTAACCGCCTTTAACCACAGTTCCAGCTGCATTGTGGTGCAGAATGCTGGCCCCCTAACACTTCTCTCAAGGTGTTTTTCTTTCTGCTTATTCTTCCCTATCAAATTTCAACTTCTCTGTGTTGTACGGAGGTCAGAGAATGAGACTGGGAGAATGACATCATAATAGGCTGACCCCAGAGCTACAGCATCCAGTCCTCAAAGAAGTGAGGTGGAGATGGTGGAGCTCTTCATAGAGAGCTCTTCTCTCCTAACTGTTTGTTAGGAGTATGAGTTAAATGTGTTTTGTCTGTTGCTGCAGTGAGAGGGCCCAGTGCTAAGGGCACCCACCCAATAAACATCTAAAATAACCCTAAGAGGCGAGTTAAAAGCACTGCTAACTCTAACTGAATGAACACATGTCATGTATCCCTCAGATATAGTCTAGACAAGTCACAGTCCATAGCTGGAGAATGAGATGCCAGCTTGGTTCAGTCAGCTACAAAAAAAACAAGCCTGATTTCATTACAGCCTTTTAAAATGCTTTTTGAGACCTGATTTACACAGTGTCTGCTCAAGATGCACTGAAGTCATAGTCAGATGACTCTCCTTCTACTTCAAAGGGGCCTGTTTGCTTACAGTCCTGGTACCTACCCTATCTGGGGGATACCTTCCCCACCAATGATGCATAAATATCCAGAATACCCTGCTCAACCCAAGACCATAAAACCCTGACTGTTAAGTTGTGGCAACACTTCAGACAGAAATCTGTCAGGGACAGCGGGATTGGTCCCCCATTGAGCAGGGGGTTGGACTAGATGATCTCTTGAGGTCCCTTCCAACCTTGATATTCTATTAAAAAAAAGAAATACTTTGATGGTTTATAACTACAAATAAATTAAATCCCCCAATAGCTCTTTCCCTGAGGAAGGGAAGGGACCATGCTGCAGCTCTGCTTTGATGTGGGCTCCTCCCCATCTAACAAGATAAAACAGGGGTGACTACTAGCATAGATCCCTTGCTCAGCTACATCTACAGGCCACCTCCCAGGCTGAAGATTGAGAATTCAGCAAGAGACAAACTCATTTTGTCTTCAATACTGATATAAAGGAAATGCTTTTCACATAAACATAATTAATCTGTGGAACTCACTGTCACATGATATCAAGGGCAGAAGTTTAGTAGGATTCAACACAAGTTAGATGATTTTACATTTTACTTTGGGGGTAAGGACTGTTTTTGTTTCATGTTTTGTACAGCACCTAGCGGTGCTGGTCCTAGACTGGGGCTCTTAGATGCTACAACAATACAAATAAAGCAATAATAATAAACTATATATTTATACAATTCCTAGCATAATGGGGGCCCCCCAGTTGATACTTGTTAGTTCTATCACAATTTAAATATTAAATCAACCTTCCATGTTAACATAAGTCAACTACCAAATGCTGAGGGTTAGAAAACACGACCTCCTAAAGGGCTATGATTTTACAGCTGTTCATTAAGAAACTTCTTGCACCTTCCTCTCAAGCACCAGATGCTGGCCACCGCTGACTCCAGCCCTTGAGCACGACCCCGTCTGCTTTCCCTGTGCAGGCTCTGTCTGGCAGGGCAAGTGCATGGGGCTATGTGCCCTGGTGTTGCACTGAAGGGCAAAAGTCAGGAAGGTGCTCTGTCTGGCAGGGCAGTCAGTGATCCTTCCATTCCCCACTCACAGAGTCTCTGCCAGCCTCCACAGCAGAAGAGCATAACTGCTGCTTGGTGGCAACTGCAGCAGTGCAAGAGCGAGGCAGGCAGGGACCCTGGTCTGGTAGCTAAGGCTACCTCCACAGAGCCCTGTCCACTTCCTGTGGTGGACAAAGTGCTCTTCTGACTCCAGCCTTTCAGCATGGCCTCATCAAGTCTTTGTGCCCCCCCGATAACCTTATTCCCGCCCGCCCTTGGTGCTGCACCACATAGTTCGGGAACTGTTATGGTATCGGTAAATTGGTTCAGGGACCAATTCTGCATTATTATAATTGTCTAATTTTACAAACCTTATATTCTTGGAAGGTAAGGTAATAATAAAACTGGCTTTGCATAATGATAATATTTTAATATGTTTAAATACAAGATAAAAGTCATCTCGTACTGATTTAGTGTGGGACAAGCAATTTTCTATTTAAATAAGGGCCGTCCCTTGTAATAGGGGCCTGTTGTCAACCCTAGTAACTATGCCAACCTAATCCCCAGTCTAGAGTTAGCTAAGTGGATATAAGACTGCTCCAGCTAAAGTCACTTCTGTCACTGAAGGAAGCACACTATGGTACTGAAGTGGCATAGCTTTAGCATCCGTAGTGTAGAGGAGCTCTTAGAGTTTACAAGGTGGTAATTAGAAAAACCTTTCTAAGCATGAGCTTCTTCATTTAGAGGTTTAAAGTAGTCTTCTGGACTTAGAGAAATGGGAACCGTGAAGAAAAACAAAATGTGAAACCCCCAGAAACGCATTTTTACAGTCACTTTTCTGAGCATGTCCCTCGGGATGTCTCACAGTTTATCTAATACGCATTCCAAGCATGATGAGTTATGTACCTTACTGGAGGGGGCTGAAACCAGTCCAAAACATCGGTATGGACTGTGTTCCCTAATGGGCCATTAGAGAATCCACAGTGGGACAGATACAGCCCTGCCAGAGGAAACCAATTAGACGTCATTCTTCCATGCCAGCTGTAATGCAGAGAAATGAAGGGACATGCCCAGCATCAATATGCCAAAGCTAAAAGCACTCCTTCCATTAGCACATACTGCAGTCCTCTCTGAGTCTGCACAGTGGCTTGAATGTATAAAAATAAAGGCTCGACTGATTCGGTTGGGGAAGAATGCTGTGTGTTCAGACTCTCCCTACTTGTTCTCTTACCATTAATGGTTCCAGATAATTCCTCCTTCCCCATATGCCTTTTCAAACAGGGAACAGATTCAGAAAAGAAATACTGGTATTCCCCATTCTCCATCCATGACTCATCTTCCATCTCTCGTGGTAACAAAATGATATACCACTGCCAGTCCATTGTGCTGATCTTTATTAGATAATTGTCCTCCTCCTTGCATTGATCAGCAGTGGAATGGCAAATGGGGTTAACATTTAAATTCTAAACCACTAGGCTCCAGAATTAACACCACTGAATCAAATAGGGATAATTTCCACCTCTCAGAACTATTGGTTCAGATAGTCTGCAGACTCTGGCAAATGTCACACTGCGCTGGTTTACAAACAGTTCATGTTCTGAAGTTTACTTCTGCTGGAGATTTAGGGTGGGATTTTCAAAAGCACTCCATATTGGCCTGACTCTTCTCCAGCAGAAGTCTATTGGGATTGTCAGTGTTCAGGCTCACTGAAAATGAGGCTATTTATCATGAATTTAGGCACTTAATTTTAGACCCTGAGACTTGAAATTGTTGGCCTTGGTGGTTGTCTCAAACACCTGAGAAACTTCCATCTGTTCTCAGACTTAGACAGAGCTACTTCATCTGTTAACAGAAAAATCTGAATGTACATGAGTCACCCACCACACGCCCTGTGGAAAAACATTGTAAAAACCGTGCCAAAAATGTGCCGTCTGTGTGCCGGAATACAACCACATTTATGTTCTAGCGTGTTAAATACAGCCTGAAAATCATTACATAAATAGGTAGAAATATTTAATGCACTGGTGTTTCACAAAATTCAGTGTTAAGCTATTGCATGTGGCCCATATGTTTACCTTACTCATCTGTAAAATGAGGATTTCTCTTCATAGGGGACAAAGGAGTTCAGTGATCCTCCAAAACCTAGATTGAATGCCCTGTGCCCATGGCATCTTCCCATACAGCTCTGCTACAGTCATCAGTACAGCTGAGAAGCTAGATAAGTGCTATTACAGGACTTATTGACTACACAAACATTAGATGTAACACTATTTTGGGCCAAATTCTATTTACAGGGCCAGCTCCAGGCACCACAGTTTCCGGCCAATAGGACCTGCAGAACTGGCACTTGGGAAGTGTGCAGAGCCCCCTGGCTATCCCTATACCTAGGAGCCAAAGGGGGGACATGCCACTGCTTCCGGGAGCCGCTCAGAGCCTATAGAGAGCCTGCCTTAGCCTCACTGCTCTGCCAACCTGACTTTAATGGCCTGATCAGCTGGTGTTCCAGTCAAGAAACAGACACCTGGCAACCTTAGCCCCACCAGAGCCAGTCTGTCTGCCCAGGCTGGGAGGCTTGCTCCGAGCTGCAATGTACATGTGCTCTCAGGGGGTAGTACAGGCCGAAGCTCAAGTGCTGCTGACACTTGAGCTAGTAATGCTGTGGGGATGCAACTATCGGCTACAGTTCAAATGAGCAAAACTCCTGATCTGCCAATCCAATCCAATCCCCCTGTGTAGTTCAAGTGTTGTTTTCCACTGTAGTTACTCTTACCTGAGTTAGGGTCACTTGAGTGGAGTAAATAAAATTAACTGTGTTAGCGAAAACCACTCCTTAGGCTGCCACTGCTATTGAAAGCAGCAGTGGCCCCGCTCTCTTTAATGTAAAAGGTAATTTCTGAAAATGCAAAAAAGGGAGAAAGCCCCATAAAAGCTCAAGTTGATACATGTTTACTTCTAAGACCAAGACTGGCATTTACTCACTGCAACTGTTACTCTTTAACCCTGGACAGTCAAAGACAAAGTGTGAAGCCAATGTTACCAATCATATCTTGGATTATTTAAAAGAATTTTAGGAGCCCAGCTTTTCACACCGGCCCAACTTTGCACCCCTGGTGAATCGTGTTTGTAATTTTATGTCTGAAAAAAATTCATGAACAAACGTGAGCAAGCAACACTGTGCCCTTAAAGCTGGAGACCCAGTTTGAAAATCAGGCCCTACAAATTTAATTTGCTTTTTTGCCAATTATCCCATTGGCTTACTTTGCCAATAAATCCCTCATCATGGACAGAGTAACTGGGTGGGTTAGTTTTATCATCTATTTATGGTCAGTTTTAGTTTCTAGTCAGTTTCCCTTTGGGTAAAATTCATTCCTGTACAGATGGAAGAAAAAGGTCTGTGCACCAATTAAGACGTATTTACGCCTTATTTTGATGAGTTAAGTGGCACATGGGAGTGCACAGGCTGCTTACTGGCCACCGAGGGTGAATTTCCCTCTAGGAAATATAATCTAGAAAGAATAAAAAAGCTTCATAAAGCAAAGTTACCTTTTTAAACATATATGTGATGGGTTTATTTTTCCAATGTCATCTATGATCTTGAACTATTTGCTTGTTAAATCTCTGTATAAGGTTTTACAATAAATATCCATAAACAAACACCCAACAATCATCAAACCATAAAATCTGTTTCTGTCAATTGGCAGAAGGGGACGCAAAGGGCTGACTTCCAAGTCTTGATTATCACATTATCTCTGGCTAAGAAAAACAATGAACCAACTTTATCTCCGCAAAAAACAAGTAAACAACTGGCATCACTATTCAAATGTGGGTAAAAATGTTTGTAGAACAATGTAGGAAAGCTGTCACTGCCCCCAAATATCCACACGGTGGTGCTATGTAATAAAACTTAGGAGCAGAGGTTCTTATAAGGCTTGAGGATAGTCAGCAAACCAGATCCAATGTTGCTTTTCAGTATCTATTATATCCCTATGCCAAAAACTAATCCATCTTCTTTCTCCTTCTGGGAGTCACTCTTCCAGCAGCCTGTAGCAATTCAGTTCACAGAACCTTAAGACTCAGAGTTGGAAAAGACAGCATTCCAGTCTCCTAGCCAATGAAAGATTGGTCCTTATTGAATGTCGCAAGCAATGGGGCTTCTACTACTTTCCTTTGGATAGGATTCCACAGTTAATAGAGCTCAGTCTCATCCTGAAGTCCTCCACCATCAGGATATTGCTAACTTATATTTGTCAGAGACAACTTTTATCTCTGGGACTTATAGAAAATAATTCCAAAAAGCTGGCTTGTTTCCTTTTCATCAAGGCAGGGATTTAATACAATGTTTTTCTGTCAAGGATACCTCTCCTGCCTGCCCACCCCTCCCCAATGTCATATGCAAGATGAACGCTGTGCTGTTATCAATAGACTCAGGACACTTTTCAGGAATTAAGTCCAGCTACACAGTTCCAGCAAATGCACTTAATAAAGATTTGTTTGCCGGGGATGCAGCCTCATTCTGTGATTAAACAAATGAATCTGTTCTCTAGCAGAGGTACAGTGATTCTGGAGAAATCTGGAGTGTCACTCTGGCACCAGAAATCCAGGACAGTGATGCTCCAGCACTTCAGAAATTCCCGCTCCCTCCAAGGTTTGTCCTCCTCTCTAAAGTATCGGTTGCTCAGTTGCCCTAGGAGAGTCTGTGGGTGGGTGGGATATTTGGGGCATAGGTGGTGGGTAGCTAGGGCTAGAGGGGCTCAGCCCCTTCCGCAAATCTGAACCACCTCGCCACTCCCACACACAGCCCAGCTCGGCCGGCAAATCCTGCCTCTGGCCATGACAGGCCCAGCTTCACACTGAGCTGCCTGACTGCCCAGCAGCTGGAACATCAATCTCCAAAAGCACATGTATACAGAGCAAAGAGGAGAGGGGGATTTTTGTAGGACCCCCTACTTCATTTATTGGCTGGACATCACAGGTTATATTTATTTTAATTTTCCCACTAGAATTGAGGCTACCAACTCACTTCCCAATGTAACACTCTACTGGCCCAGTTGTGAATTCCTTGTGACACTGCACCCCATATTCTTCGCAGTGATATTATTATGATATGATTATGGCATAATTATGATGTCTTTTATGCAAGACAAGTCATGTGATGTGTCATTGGAAAGATTATGATTTATAGGATATGATTATCCTATTTGTATGCATGTACCATTTATGTATCTGAAGTTAGGAATATTGACTCTTTTATATCTTTAGTACAAATGTGTTTACACCTGGGGAATTCCCACTAGTCAAAAGGCTCTCAGTCTAATGGGAAGGGTCCATTCAGGTTGAAGGGCCATTAGAGAAAACAATAGGCCTTAGAAGAAGCTTATCTCCCACCAGGGGGCCTTGCTGAGGATACTGAAGTCAACCACCGACTGCTGTAACACTATAGGGACATGTGACCAGGTCACTTGGTGTTGGGCTCCATCTTGGGATATCTCTGTTTTCCCACTGATGGGTGTGGGAACCAAGCTTTGAAACAAATGGTTCCTGCCATATGCAAAAGCTATTTAAGGCAGGGGAGTGACATCATCGATATTCTTCACTGACTCCTCACCCAAAGAGGCTCCTAGAAACACCTGAGGAACAAAGTTTGAACTGAGGGGAAGTGCTGGACCCAGGCTACAGGGATATTTAGCCCGTGAATGGAACACCCGGGGATTCCCAGCTGCAAACCAGTGCAGCTTGCTCCTTAAGAATCTGCAGCCCGCTTGTATCGTCACATAGGGGGAGGATTTGCTATTCACATCTGATCTATGTAGTATATGAAGCTTATTTTGCCTGTTTTGTTTCTTTGCTAAGTACTCTGCTTTGATGTGTTTGCTCGCACTTATAATCACTTAAGATCTATCTTTTTGCAGGTAATAAAATTATTTTGTTTTAATCCAAACAAGTGTGTGTTTGATTAAGAGCTCTCAGTTTGGTTACCACAAGTGTGCAGGTCCTCTTCACGTTGAGGGAGAGGCGAACCAAGTGTTAAACCCATATACTGGCCAGATTTGATCAGGTAGGACAGTACTGCTCTGGGGTCCTAAGATGGGAGGCTGGTGGTTAGACAGCTTGCATGTAACTGCAACTGGGGGTGTCCCTACCTGTGTGGATGCTGGTGGAAGTACAAGGTTGGAGGGCTTTGCAACTTGTCACAGCAGCACAGTGTGAAAGGGAGCCCAGACTGGTGGGTCAGAGGGCTCAGTGGTACCCCAGATCCAGGTGGAAACCTGCCACACTCCAAGGCAAAGTCCTCACTGATATCAGGGAAAGTTTTGCTAGAATTCGACTGTGCCGACAGTCTGTGACCAGTCTCCAGAATCCTCCAATTCTCTTTAGGTTCTGTGCTCTCTGAGTCATGCTGCAAAATGTCTACTAAATGCCAGATCGTCTATGAGACCAGTGACTCCTAAATCATGCAAATATCTTATGTCAACAAGACATTAACAATATTAGGTAAGGATGCATGCTGTACTCATAAAAGAAAATGCTGCTCAGCAGATCAAGGAGTCAAAGCCATCAGACAGAATTAAAGCTCTTTTATTAGTTTAAGTTGTTCTTCTCAAGCAATGCTATCTGGGGAACTATTCATAATTCAAATGAAATTCATAAAATAATCCAATTGGAACACTTGATAGCACCTGAGCCATTGGCAGTTCCTGACCTCGTGGCCGGGAGAAATGCAGGAAAAAAATTGTGTTAACCTATCCTTCAGATACAATGGGCTCAATTTGCAAATGTTGGTGTCTAAATTGTATCAGTAAATCAAAAACTTGCCAGCAGGCAATTGCATGCACAAAACAGCTAAATAAGCATGCAAATGGATACTTATAGCCCCATTTATTACTAATTACTATCTATTGATGGAGTGCCAGCAATGTAGTAGGCAAAGCAAACAGGAATAAGGAAGTTCACTGGCTCAAGATTACAGCCTGCGGGCCTCATCCTGCAGGCTGTTCTGTGTTGGCAGAGCCATGTGGCCATGCACAGCTCCAAGTGGCATCATGCAGGCTGTACACAGGTTTGGGGGTCCATTTCTGCAAACAGCTTGCAGGATCAGGGCCGAGTTGGTCAACATTCCGATGAAGCGTGGGGATCGAGGTACAGCAGAGTGACAGAATGGTGGAGTCAGCCCTGAGCTTTTTGCTTCATCCTTTTTGATGGGATTTTGTTTCTCATTCCTTGTTATCTCTCTTTATGAAGATGTGTCTGAGAGAAATACACAGGATTAGCAACCCAATGGGAAAAGACTCTTTAAGGAGGGACTCAAAGGAGGAGAGTGGAGGCATGTCAGATGAGGAGAGTTCAGACATAGCTGGGCCATGCAGAAAGAGCCAAGACCAGGGCATTGACAAGGATAAAAAATGGATCCATTTTCCTGGCTCAACTTTGATCGCCTTACTTGCATCCCTCTACTGGCTCCCCTTTTCCTCAGCATCACTTTTAAGTCCCTTCCTGGACTACCTCCATACAACTCTCTCCTATGCTATCAAGACATTTTTATCAGAGTATGCACAATGTGCCCAGCCATTTGATGACATTGTCATCAGCCATGTAGCAAGTCAGTAGCCTGACATCAAAATATGTCAGTGGGCATTGGTCGAGGATATGCGACAGTCTAAAATTGACCGCAGCTGCGCTGTGGGTCATTAGAAAAACCCCATTTAAAGAGATTGGTTGCACAGTTGCCCTGTCCTGTTTGATACTGGTTCAGAGACAACTACAGGTGCCTTGGTAGATCAAACCCTGGTGGACAGATGGTTGGTCAGTGCTGAGAGAGTGATTAACGACTGTCACTGCTGAGCACTCATTGTGCCAAGCAGATTCCACTGTCATGTTCCATGATGGCATAAATGACCATAGAGGTTGTCTAGAAGACAGGCGAGCTGTTGGAGGGATTGAAGAGGTCTACATAAAAAAGGTCTCTATTTTCACAGATCTTAGGCAACAACCTATATTACCAAGTATTGGCAGCCATGGCAATGGAGTAGCCCATAAAGTCCCGGTAACAATAGACATAACTTTGTTAAGCTCTACATTGACCAGCCTTGTGTGAGAGGACATGAATTTTTGTCTTTGCTCTGCACATGATGCCAGCCTCCATTGCTCATTATTTAAATTTACCAACCAGCAGCTTCACTTTGTCTCATGCTGCCCCTCATGCATGTAAGGAGCATCTCAGAAACATCCGCAAAGCCGTCTCATTGGCCATCTTCAAATCCCACCTGAAAATGCCTCTGCCACAGTGCCATCAGTGAGCCTGCTGGTGTGCCGAGACCACTGCCTGTCATGCTGACCAATATTGTCTCACTGTTTCCTAATGTGCCTTGTCAGTCATTTGGTATCCGTCTCTTGTTTTATGCTTAGATTGTAAACTCTTTGGATCAAAGACCATCTTTCTGTGTTTGTACAGCACCTAACACAATGGGGTCCTGGTCTATTTCTGGGGCTTCCGGTTCACAGTGGGGCTCCCAGCCACTACAGCACTACAAATAAGAACGAAGGAAGGCATGAGTCATGTGGCTTGGGTAGAGTGGAGAGGGAAAAGGAGTTAAAAAGCTCTTGAAGATTTGTTAGTATAATCTCAGTATTATTCTGCATGGAACAATTCTGGTTTGACCTACTAGATTTCCCCTCCCCACATCTCTAATTGTATTATGATTTTATAATATGGATCTATTTGGTGTGAAAACATGGACCAGGAAGGTTAAAGGGGTCAGTCCCTCAGATTTAAAGCATCCATTTGTTGGATATATAAATGAATAGGCTAAGCACAGGAGCATTTGTTGGGGGGCTATTATAGCTGATTTTTCTTCTGAGCTGCTGATGAGCTGTTGGCTAATAGGGTGGAATTTGATTTTTGACAGAAGTCTGTGCAGATGATTTTCTTGGAAGAAATTCTGAAGCGTCTGCCTGTCCAGCATATGAGATGTGATGTCCCTGCAGTGTCTGATTAATCCCTTGCCAGGCAGCATCATTGGGACTGAAAGCAGAAACCTCTGGCTCCTCAATTAATGTTTTCAGTGCTACATGAAAGAGTCAGAATAAGAAGCAATGGCACATTCATATTAGAGACAGACTCAAACCAAAGCCCCCCGAGGTGAATGTCATTGAGCTTTGGGATATCTGAAATCCAAACGTGTATCCAGATCTGAACTTCAACAATGGTCGCTGTCATTAGGGTCAAACAAAAACTTCATAGCCAGAAACCAAGCTGAGTTGTTCAAATTTCAGACCCAGACTTTATGACCGAGGCACATCAGTATTAACAGCTGGGAATAATGTGATGAAACTGAGCAAAGGAAAACATCCTCCCAGTGGGATCTCTGAGAACATGGAATAATCTCAAAGGGAAATGATGGAAGCCAAACCACTTTAATTATATAAAGCTTGACCAGTCAAAGCACTGTGAGAAAAACCATAGTAACAGCCCTGCCTTTGTAGGGGCAGAAATAGGGACAGACTAGAAGACTAAGTATTCTCCATTCTGTGAATCTGTGAATAGTTCATTCTGAAGCAAGATGCTTACCCTTCCCATCTATTAACACTTCCTTTGCCCTTTCTCCATTCTCAGGCCATGAGAAAGATCTACATGGAGATTGCTGGGAAGTTGAAGGGATACAGTCTTTCATCTCTAGGTCACCCACTGTTTGAAGCTGGTGCAGCTTGCTGGTGAAAAGAGGACTGGTGGCCTATATGAAAAGAAACTGTGGTCTCTCTCCAGTCATTCGTGGACAGAGACCCACATTAAAAAAAACCCGTTATCACCAGAATCAGTATATATTGGCATGAATTAGCACCAGCAGAAAGGACAAAACAGGCCATAAAAAAGGGGCAGGGCCAATGAGCCAACCTGCCATCCAATCAGAGTCCAGGGCTTGAAAGAGTTTGCTCTTTATTATGAAAAAAAAGAATGGGGCAGTAGGGGGCACCTCAGTACCAGGGAACTCAACTAGTCTGCTACACTGTGCAGGCAGGGGCTGGGGTGGCAGAGGTTCAGGACAGCCTATTCACACTGTCCCAGAGGGGTCTGAAACAGTTCCTGTTCTGCTGGAAGAGTGTGCCTGCATCATTCTTGTTCAAATGCTGAGGAGAGAGCAGTGTCACTCTCGTGTCAATGAAATACTTCATTTAATGAGCTGCATTAAAAATAGCCAGTCTCTCTGGAAACTGTGTCTGCACAGACAGAGGGGGCCGTGAAAGGAGCAGCTGTCCCCGGCTGCCACGCAGCACCCGGCTGGCTTTGTTTGGGTGGGGGTTCTGAGAATGGCCACAGAACCTTTCAGGCAATGGGAAACGCACATTTGGTTTTTCAAACCAAACCCATACAATGGCACTTATGGCTCAGACAAACCAGCTCTTCCACCCAAATACTGTGCTGTGTCTACAGTGTTGCTTGGGCTCCCAGAACCTGCTGAGAGGACAATAACTGATTTGCTAAGCCATCCCAACCCCAATGATATAACAAAGCAACAATGGCTAGCATTTGTGATGGGCGTTCCCTTGTGATGGCTGTTTGGGGATTTATGTGAAGTGAGTTGATGGTTCTCAGTCCAGTTGCTAGGGGAGAGTGTTTGGATTACATCAATACATTGTCACCATCATTGGTTGTTTTAATTTAGCATAAAGAACAAGGACTCAATAGGAATAGAGTATAACATGCTCTGTACCAGCTAACCTGCCATGTTCATGCAACAGCTCAGTGACACAGCCAGGAACCAAAACCTTTTATTTTGATCCTGCCCACTATGCCACACTGCTTTCAGTTGCCATATAACATGTAAGAAGTTACCATCACCTGGAAGCAAAAAAAACTGAACCACCGGGCAGTGACATATTCAAGCACACTGAGGAAGTCAGACATAGGATCTGGCAGAGGTCAGTAGTACACATACATACTCGCTAACACATTACATTCACTGAGCCCTACTCATTGATACCTTCTGGATTTTTCTAGAGCATTTCAGATTTACTTCAGAAGATCTGAGAGCAGAATTTGTCCCATAACTCTTAAAAAGAGGGATATATTCAAATAAAACATCCTGCGTCATCATCAGATCAATTACAAAATGAACTGGCTCTTTTTCAGGGTCTCTTAATAGTTTATAACATCTAAAGTCAAAGCATTTTTATCTGTCAGTTGCAAGGATTTGGGATCAGCACTGGAATATAAGATGACCTCAGTAAAGTGTGGACTCATACATACATACATTTTGCAGGCACATATCTACCTGGGGCAAACCACTATAGAAGCAGACTTCTCAATCATGAATAGCTCAGTAGCACAGGCAAGCTGCATGCTGTCCCTCTCAGGACCATCGCTCCCTTTCACATATTAGCCAGCAGTGACTTCCAAAACGCTAATGTGCATTTGCCAAAAGATCATTTTCTGCAACGCATCGCTATTGATTGATGTATAGCAGCCCCACAGCCTTTTGTCTATCAGGCCTGTTTATCAGACGATGTGATGCCAAATCCTAGAAGTGATAAGGATTTTTTTTCGCAATCACAATTTTTTTGTTTGTTAAAATAATTCTTTTAAAGCAATTATTTAAAATAGTTTGGGGCCAAAATATAAGTTTTGGGAAAAACAAGGATTTAAATAAATCTCATTATGGAGGCACTGATGGTGACCTAAGACAAAATAGCTGTCTCTTCAGATAGAAGATTCCTTAGAGAATTAAAGATAATCAGATCTCATTTTTGAGGATGCAAACTGATTTTCTTCCTGACTACTACAGCAATTTTCCTCTTTTATGTGCAAATAGTACACGTGGGCAGTGGTCTGATCTATTATGTAAATCTTGTGTACTTACAGTATGAAGCAGACATTTTTTGGAAAAGATTAACGCTCAAAATATTGGTGTATCCTTGGCTGTGCTGATGAAATGGGTCATAGACCAGAGGGACTATTATGATCCTATAGTCTCTCCTCCTGCGTAATACAAGCCATAGACTCTCACCCAGTATGTTCTGCATCAATCCCATCACTCTGTTTGAGCTACAGCATCTCTTGTATGTCTACACTTCAATTAAAAACCCATGGTTGGCCATGCCAGCTGGCTCAGGCTTGCAGGGCTCAAGATAAAGGGCTATTAAACTGCAGCGTAGATGTTTGGGCCCGGCTAGATCTGGGCTCTAGCACCCTGTGAGAGGGGACGGTCCCAGATCCTGGGTTCTAGCTAGAGCCCAAATGTTTACAACTGCAACTGAACAGCCCCTTATCCTGAGTCCTGCAAGCCCTAGTCAGCTGGCATGTCCAGCCGCAGTTGTCGAACTGAGGTGTAGACACATCCTTAAATATCAAGTGTCACTGTTTTGGGACAAAAAGCTATGAAAAATACTTGATTGCCTCTTTAAAAGGAGACAACCTGGATCCCTCCTGATAAAAACAATCCTGTTTCTAACGTCTTTCATTTTTAATACATTTCTGTGTGTTGTGAGAGTAACAACTATGGACTCAAGTGTAATAGCAATTGGTTGTCTCTATATTTTGGTCTCAACATGTGTGAAGGCATTGAGTAAAGCTCTGGGCCTTAAGTAATCATTGTAGTAATAGTGCCCAGTGCCAGAAGTGGTTACTGAGCTGCCCACCTCCATGAATAGCCAGCCACTCCACTCTGCTTCAGAGTCACACTGAGCAAATAAATGCTTGGAGAACATACATCAACTGTACCAGTGCCAAGACTGTGAATTATGTGATAGCTGCTGCTATATATGTGCTAAGCGCCATGGCTGTTATAGGTTTCAGAGCAGTGGCCGCGTTAGCCTGTGGGCTGGTCTTCACTAGGGCGGGGGATCGACTGCAGATACGCAACTTCAGCTACGTGAATCACGTAGCTGAAGTTGGCGTATCTGCAGCCGACTTACCTCCCGTCCTCACGGCGATGGTAGTCGGCGGCGCGCTCCCCTGTCGACTCCAGCTTATTCCTCCGGGGGAGCTGGAGTTCTGGAGTCGACGGGGCCAGTGCTAGCGATCGATTTCTCGCATCCTCACAAGACGTGAGAAATCGATCGCTAAAACATTGACCGCTGCCCACGGTAGTGAGGACATACCCTAAATCAGCAAAAACAACGAGGAGTCTTTGTGGCACCTTAGAGACTAACAAATTTGTCTGGGCATAGTGATGCACATTAACCCTGCAAAACTACAGTTGATAGAAAGACAAACCTAAATGAATGGTCCTCTCACTCACTGCTCTTACTCTACAGTGCACAATGTGGGAGATGATCCCAAGCTATTACAGATCCAGACCAGGATTTTCAACAACCCCAGATTTGTCTGGCTTTGGTTCACCTAATACAGAGAGAGATCCATATGCTGGTTTGCATTCTAAAGCTCCCTCCAAAGACCAGGTGTTCGGATTTGGGATTTTGGTTTGGGCCCATCTCAAACTCTAGTGCAAATTGAAAAGGATAGTTAGAGAATTTTGGTTAGTTCTCCTCTGCAAATTAAAGCAGGATTCTTGTATCAATAGGATCCTGGCCCTAAAAGTAGTTCATACTGATCAGTAACTCAGAGGCAGCACAGCAGATAAGGGCAATTGCTTCTGGTCAGTTACCAGCTGAGTGGTTTCATTCAGGCAGCAAGATCAAGTACTCAGGAACTGGAGAAACACAGGTCTACTGATGGGGTAGAAAGGCTAAGAGAAGAGGCTGTCAAGGAACAGGAACATTTTTTTGAGTGGGAGAGGGTGTTGGTTGGTAGGCTGGTTTCAATTCTGGTGGATCTGGGCTCAAATTTAACCTTAATCTATTCATAGTTCCTTTACTGTAATCAAACAAAAACTGATCAGGAAGCCCTCACCTGATTGTAGGCTTAGTGTATGAGCCAGCTCCTCAAAGTGTTTCCCTCTTCCATTCTGCTTTCCTGTAACATCCAACATCAGTTCAGACCAGAGTCTTTGGAAGTCCACGGAATAGCTTTTGAGAGCTAAATACTGTAACTCACATAATAGGTGTGACTAGTGGCCTGAGACTAATCTGATTGCACAAAACAAAACCACCTGGAGTTTTCTGGGACTGGAAGTCCCCACCCTCTAGCACTTTGTTTAAATGACATTCACTCCCAATTTGTGCTGCTCTCTGCTATTAGACCTTAGTCAGGCTTCTCTTTTTTCCCTAGATTATAAAATATTACGGTTTGGTTTTTACTAGTCGTTCAACATGCTGGGCAGAGGTGATGGAGGGTATCAATCTGTGTGTCAGCAAACAAGGTGCTTTTACAACAGATAGCCAGCTAAGGAGATTCACCAGTGTGTTTATTTTTCATGAGCCCTTGCTGAGCAATTTGTGCAGGCAACAATAGCCTGCTCTCCAGTTAGCAAGAGCAGCATGGGCATTAATTACATACCTATCTGCTGCAGCAATGTCACAAGCAAGATGGGAAGGAGGGCTTCTGGCATTATTCTGTGCTTGCAGCTTCTATTCTCCACCCCCAGCTCTTAACTGTAACCCACAAATTATCATATTCATCCATTGTAAAGGCATTAATAGCAAGGGCACTCTCTCCTGACTGGATACGTTTTCAGTTAGATCCAGACCCCCCAAAGGGACTTAGCTGTTGCGATGCTTGGCATTACAGCACCTAACTTTTAGGTGCCTATAAAAAAACAAATCACAGGAACAACACTGCTAGCCACAACACCTGCATTAGGTCCCTAGGCTTCCTATACAATGAACGTGGAGAGATGGAACCTTAGAATGTGATCCAAAAATCCAGCATGGGAACCACCTGAATTAGCCAATGGGAGATGCTGGTGACGGGGTGTGCTACATCCCACCACTACATCCAGGCTGCAGGGAGGCACCCATCTCTGCTTGGGAGTCACAAGCCAAGGAAGATAGGTGTTTGGTCTCCTAGGCTGCATGCAGGGGCGCAGTAAGAAACTGCCAATGCCACACAAAATAGCTGGGATGGGGAAAGAGGAAGAGGCCCACTTCCAAGGGCACTGGAGCCTTCCCAAAAGTGGGGGTCCCTTCCCCCAGGCTCCAACCATGTTCCCTACCCAAGGCCCTGTCCCCAGTCAAGCTGGAAACCAGATCTGCCTGTGTCCCACTGCCCGGGCCTCCCACCCAGAGCAAGTGAAGGGACCCAGGCTCCCCCACAGCTGCCTACATGCCTCTTCCCAACCCAGCTTCAGCTGGGGGAGGGGCTTGGAGCTGCAGCCCGGCCCTGGTAAGAGCCGCGCAGGCAGCTGTGGGGAGCCATGGTGGACCCACCACCTGCTGGTAGTGCCGGGCACCCGAGCAGCCTCTGGCCCAAGTCTCTGCCTCCTGGGCCCCCCCAGGGCAGGTGAGGGTCCGCAGTTCCCCTGAGTGTGTGGTTCTTACCATTGCTGAAGTGCAGCTCAGAGGCCCCCACCCCTGGGCAGAAGCTGGGTCAGGGAGAGTTGCGCAGGGAACTGTGGGGAGCTGGTGTGGAGTCGTGGACCCTGCATCTGCCCTGGGCCAGACAGGGAGTCCGGAGGGACGTGGGCAGGGGTTGCTCTCAGTCCCACAGCACTGCAGGAAGGTGAAGGGTCCACGCGGCTCCCCAGCCAGGCTCCACACTGGCCTGGCTGCGGCATGGGGCCTCGTGGGGGAAGAGGAGGGGAAGGAGTCAGGCCCGCCCTGGAAAAGTGGATGGGCCAGGCCCATCCACTTCCAAAAAGGGGGAGAGCAATGGCCCCTTGGTATCCCCGGTTCCAGCACCACTTCCCTCATAACTTTTAGTCTACTGGCTAGGGTAGTTGCCCAGGATGTGGAAGATCCCTCAGTTCAAGTCCTTTCTCCTCTTCAGGAGAACTAGGATCTACCATTTCTTAGGTAAGTGCCCTAATCACTAAGCTATAGAATATTCTGAGATAGGGCTTCCTTGGTCTCTCCGTTCAAAGTTGTTTCATTTTAAATAATTAAATATTAGTTGACCAGAGAGAGCTGGACTCACTTTAGATACCTGTGTATCTCATTAAGAAGAATGGGGCTTGAACCAGCAGTTTCCCACAACCCAGGTGAGCATCCTAACCCCTGCATCTTAAACAGTCATTTATCCCATGCAAAATGAGTGTGAAATGCTACTAGATCAGAAGGGAAGCATTTTACACTCATTTCACACTGTGACTGAACCAAGTGCAAAGCACTGGAGAATCAGGATATATAGTGAGGGTTCATTTTGCATAAAAACTCCCACACCTTGTTTGAGGGAACAAAGCCAATAGGCCATGATGCTATTTTACAATGAAATCTGTACAAGAGATCTTTCTTATTAGGCAACCTCCAATCTTAGAAGAATGTCTCAAATTACCCTCAAATGGTTTAAGTACAGCTCTGCTTCATCTTTAGTAGGAGACCAGCTTCATTAAGCAACCAATTATTGTTAATCCCTGAGCAGTTGTGTAAGAAAAGTTTCTCTATAATTTATTCACATACATGTTTCCAAGATGCATTCTTGCAGTACCTCGACCTGGTCTGTTAACAAACTAACTGAAGCTTGGAACACAAGACTGCTTGCATCCAAAGGCAGAATCATACATTAGGCAAAGAACTGAGAAATAGATAGTACTAAGTTATGTAGGATTAGCCCAGGGCCACAAAATAAGGGGCTAGGGATGATTTATTCAGAAGTATGATAATCAAGATGGAAAGAGTTTTGCTGCCTCAAAGAAAAATAGAAATAATAAGGGACCATAATTAAGGAAGCCCTATAGCCTGAATTAATCTAGCAACACATACAGGCCATAACACAACTGCCTTTGCTGAATAATCACTCATGGGCATGTACAGTGAGTCACTGCACACAACCCCCTGCTGAGATCCACCTAATAACTCGACAGGGAGGCTGATGACAACTATTAGTAACAGGGATCTGTGTATGTGGGTTGCTTGTGGAGGACTGTATGGCAAGTTTCCATAACTTATGTATGCATCACTGTCCTAGAAGTTAGGTATGTAGGAAGCAATGTGATGTTATCATGTGTTATCAATAGGCTTTAATGGCACCCTTAAATAACTAGGAGCTAATTAAGGACTCTGTAATTCACCTGCTTAATATATGGCCAGTCTCTACTTTCATTGACAGACATGGTGCTGGACGGTGCACAGAAGTACAGCTTGCTGAAATGTTTTCAGATAGGTTTGTGTTTGGAGGTATTTTTTAATCCATGCCATGTGTTGGTTCCAACACATCTGGATCTGTTCTGTTTGTTCCTTAGTCTCCTGTTCTGCTGTGCACATCTGGATTTAACCTGCTTACTTGCTCTTTTAGGGGACAAGAGATTTGAATGAGATCAGTCAAACACAATTCACCTGTTAGCCAACTCAAATATGAATCCAGGTTTCCTACAGCTGAAAGGCCAATGCATTTGCACTACTCAAAGAACTCCCATTAAAATGGAATCAAATGACTATTGAGGAATCTCAATTTAAAGGCATATTCAATCCTCTGAGTACTTCATTGGGAAACATTCAATCCAAGCAGTCTACCTGTTAGTATATTGATCCTGTTTTAATTACATTTTTCCTAAAGTTTGATTCAATCCTGGACATTAGCTTTAGCATTAACATCTGTACCAGTAGGATCTGACCTTATTTTGCTCTAAGTCCTCGCTGTAAACCAACCACTATCATTCAGTCAAGTTTCCAATGAATTAGACTCCACTGCTCATCCCCTCTGAAGTATTGTGCAGTTCTCCTCACACTCTGAATTACTTCAGCGTATTTTTTGCCATGTTCCAGAAGAGATGTCACTACAGAAATAGCTCTGGGGAGCACCAAACAAGAGTGCCAGATATTCCCATGTCATTTCACTTCATGCTTGCCCATGTATGGTTATTTCCCTTTACCCTGGGAAATGGTTCCAGTGGGTGAGTTAATTCTTCATTTTAAGGCTAGGTTTGAGTGAGATTTATTCCTTATCGGTTGTTGACTACAATGTCTTTAGAGCCTTCCCAGGTACAGGTGGGATCTATCCTCATGGTGTTTGCTTTGAATTGCTGCTTGGTCAGTTGGTCAAAGTTTGAATGGCACTTAGCACATCTGTAGTGCTTACATGTTCAAAGTATTAGCACAATCTCTTTATGTGATGTGCAATGGCAGCTAATATCAACAGGTGGCTTGAGCATTCTGATATACTATACCCCTATTGGCACGTGCAGGGCACAGTTCAAGCACCAGAGTTGTGCACTCAGGTTCCTCCACTACTGGGGGCAAGGATAGGGAAGTAGCTTGAGTATCTTCTGCCTGCCACCAAAGACACACTGTGTAGTGGTGCCCAGGACTTCCGCTCAGCACTGAGCTTTGTGATCTGCAGGGAGTGCATACCCCACCTAGGCAGGATCCCCACATCTTATCCCTCCACCTTGTGCAGTGAAGTTATTCTGGTGCTGCTGCAGGTAGCTAGATAATGTGCAGGTTTAGCAGCTTCCTAATGATGCCTGTGTGCAGTGCCTCTGAAATGGAGATTCTAATGATTAACGTTGTTAACAAAATAACCTTTTCTTCGCATGTCTTTCATAGCACATGTACTTCACAGTACATTGCAAATCTAACAATGCAGCTAGGTAGTTATAGCAAAAGAAGATCAAAACCGTATTGCTCCTCTAGAAAGGAATCTCTAATAAAGCAGACCTTGCTACCAAATAGCCTTATCTAGTCCAGCATCCATCCACAAGCTGGCAACCACAGAATAAGATACACCCACTTTCTGCACGGGAAACCCCACTGCTGATCATATAGGTCCTTTTCCACCAATCCCAGAAGGCACTGCTAGAGGTAAACTTTTCAGACGCATGTTGTGCCTGCTTAATATGGGTCTCATCCTGAGAGATGCAGAGCTCCTGCATCTCTCATTGATTTTCTCCACCCACTACAGTCAAGAATGGCTACCATGCTAATAAAGAATTAGAACTTTCTTCAGTATCCCAAGTCAGAAGTGTATTCAAGGTACTCAGTCCATGCAGTTATACTTTTCCATTCGATAACATGGCTATAGATCTGTATTTACATTTTCTTTTCTTGTAGCAATACACCATTAATATTGCAATCAGAACTATGGGGGCCACAGCATAACTTTGCCAGTACATTACTGTTTGTCTATATAGATTGTAAATAATATTCTGTGTGGCTTTGCCTAGACAAGGATTTAAGGTGGAGTCTTAGATCCAGCTCACTTTAATTAACTCTCTTCAGACCACCCTAGATTTCAAGTGGACCAGTTTAGTACGGGCTAAAGTACGATTGCTTTGTTATGACTAGAGGTTTGGAAGGTGTTAAATAGATCTAGCTAGGTAACTCTATCTAACATCATGTTTATATCCTAGTCTGGACAAGGTCTGTGTTTAATGCCTAGGCACAATGGGGCCCTGATTGTGACTGGGACCTATAGGTACTAATATAACACTATACTACTAATAAATAACTAGCAATTTTTTATGGGTGTCACAACAACAGATGTCCAGGAAAGTGACTAACACTGATGTAATATCAGCAGTGATGGATTAGCTGAAGAGCAATATTGATCAAAGGAATTCGTGGGCTGATTTTTTAAAAATGTTTATGTCCTCCTTCCTACCCCTACACCTCAGAGATAAAAAATTTACCCCACTCTGGGGTGGGGCAAATGGTGGCAGTATAAATGCCAGCTACATAAGTTTCATTCATTATTGTATATTATATTTGTTAGTTGATTTCATTCAACTGCCCCTGTGGATTGAAATCAGCAGTGACATTTAATCTTAGTCTGTTATACCCTGTTTCTTTAAGTTGTTAAGTAAATGAGTGTTAGCTCTAATTTAAGTATCTTGGATGTATATTATTTATAATTGGTATGTTTGAGTTAGACCCATGCCACACATTATTATTATTAGAATAGGTTTATTCCTGGAGTTTCCCAAGGCATGCCACTGAGTGTGTAAAGGGGCCAGCCAGGTGGAGGCATCATCAATTTTAACTTCCTTCAGGTGTAAAGGGACTGCAGCAGAGGGGTGGATAGAGGATTCCCACTTATCCAACCTCACCACTAGGATATGCAGGATCTCCTTTAATGCCAACAACATCAGGTGCCCAGGCACACAGGTGAGTGCTGCCTGCTCCCGAGTAACCCAGGGAAGAAAGGGGGGTTACATGAGTATCCTATGCACAGAGCCGCTTTGAAATAAAAGAAGTGAGTCAGCCCTACCGTGAGCTCATGCCATGCAAGCTCTCTACTAATACACCTCAATTTAAACCTGTAATGCTGCCTGCTATTCCAGTTCCAAGCTATCATATGACTCAAACCTGGACTGCCACATCCCTGTTAATCCAGCTCTGGGCCTGTCCTGAACATAGTCAATCCCACATGCTGAATGATGCTATGTCCTATTCTTTGTGATACAGACATCTGAATACTCTGAAGTTAAACTGAACCCACCATACACATTTCTCTTGGCACATCTGCCAAATGTGAAGCCAGAGATCTCCATAAATGGAAGGCCAGTATCAATCCCTTGACCTGACAAATGATCCTAACTCTGCCACTGGCTCAGTGGTTGACTCATAAGTATAAGAGAGGGACCGTGACTTACCTAATTTCCTCATGAAAGTGGGGATAATGCTGACCCTGCATTGTAAAGTGCTTTGAGATCTTCAGATGAAAAGTGCTATGTAAGTGCAAAGTACTATTATTATAACTAATTTCAATTGGAGGAAGTTAGTCTGGTTTCAGCTTTTCATACCTAGAAAAAAAAATCCTTCCAGATCCCCTGCGGTGATCAGCTTTTTGCAGTTTATTATCTCTATTATTTTATCACGAAGGCTGACAAATATTAGTGCTGCTCATATAGTCATCCAGCCAGCCTCTGATCTGATGGCCTTCTGCAAAAAGCTTTAAAATCACAACAACCAAGTGCGTGTTCAACATTTTCTGTCATTAGCTGAAGACTTCTCACTGGATTTCTGAAGCCTCCATTTTGAAATTATTATTTTTTAAAGAAGGTGTCCCCACTGGGATTTGATTGTGGCTGGTTAGAGAACAGAAGGAGGTGATGGGGGCTCGGGCTGTCAAGCTTTTTCATTCTACTTGTTGATTCTGATCATAGACACTAGCATTCCCATGCCTTCCCTGCTGTGACTATAGTGCTTGAAAAAATGCTGTGAGGACATTAATCAGACAAAGGTAAATTCACTTTAATGCAATGGTTCACTGTTCCCCAGCATGCATGCCATTTTGTGCAGGACTTCATACAGACTACTGGTGAATCTCCCCTAGTTGCCTTTATACTCTGTGTCCCTCACAGCAGGTTCCTCCACTCAAATCTTCCCATCTGGCTAGCTGGCAAGCTCCTTCCCACATTATAATCTTTGCTTTTCTGCAGGAGCCCACTCTGTGCACATCTATCCCTTGACTGAGCTCAGGCTGCCCTTATATTCCCCTGCAGGCTTGGTTCCTAGTCACATGTATCCCCCATATGACCTCTGGACTGAAAGGTAAACTAGTCACAGGTGTGGCTGAAAACCGCAGGACTCCCTTAAAGGGCCAGCTGACCCTGCACCTAGCTACAGAATGAACCAAGCAATCCTGTCCTTGCTGGGTAGGGTCACCTCTGACAAGCTTTAACTCAACACCCCTAGGGCCTGGTTTTCAGTGCTACTAACTACCTAGCAATTAGCAACTGGTTTAATCTAGAGATGTAGGCACTCAGCACTTCTGAAAATTGGGCCCAGAGTGTGTCCCTATAAATTGGGACCCTACAAATTGGAGGCACCCAGAATTAGGTGAGACTTTTGAAAATGTTAGTTGGTGATGCTCTCTGCCTTGGTTTCCCCATCTGTAAAATAGGGATATACTTAACTTTCTTTATAAAATACATTGAGATTGATGGATTATAAGATCTATAGACATGTTAAGTATTATTAATGAAATAATCATAATCAATATTTAAAAAAACAAAATCCTTTCCTTTCATTGTATTCCTCTCCTGAATGGCAATATTTCTAGCATAGACACCATAAGCACTGTTCAGTGGAAAACAATACATCTCCTCTATTTTCTGTCTTTCTCCCATCCGTATCAGAATTGTTTTCTTGTCCACACAGTGTCATACAGCAATTTGTTCATCTCTTTTTATCCAACACTTCAGACATCTCTTGATTCAAAACAATTTCTGAACAGTATATCTCTGTCACTATTGCTTAGAAATTCCTTCCCTCCTCCTTCTCTTGTTAGATGGGATGGGTTCTGAATTACTACAGAGAATTCTTTCCTGGGTGTCTGGCTGGTGAATCTTGCCCACATGCTCAGGGTTAGCTGATTGCCATATCTGGGATTGGGAAGAAATTTTTCTCCAGGGCAGATTGGCAGAGAACCTGGAGGTTTTTCATCTTCCTCTGCAGCGTGGGGCATGATTCACTTGCTGGAGGATTCTCTACACCTTGAAGTATTTAAACCATGATTTGAGAACTTCAATAGCTTAGACATAGACTAGGGGTCTACTACAGGAGTGGGTAGTTGAGATTCTGTGGCCTGCATTGTGCAGGAAGTCAGACTTGATGATCATAATGGTCATAATTGGTTGGAAAAGGTAATAGTGTGAAATAATATACTTAAACATCTGTAAGGCACTTAACTTGGTATCACACAATATTTTGATTAAAAAAAATAGAATGATATACAATTAACATGGCACACATTAAATTGATTAATTAAAAGCTGGCTAACAGGTAAGTCTCAACATGTAATTATAAATGGGTAATCATCATCACACAGGTGTGTTTCCGTTGAGGTCCCAAAGAGACTAGCTGTTGCCCTTATGCTATTTAACATTTTTATTAATGATCTGGAAGAAAACAAAATCACTGATAACATTTTCAGATAAAAATCAGTGGAGTGGTAAATAATGAAGAGGACAGGTCACGGACACAGAATGATCTGTATTGCTTGGAAAACTGGAAGAGAGCAAATAATATGTGTTTTATATCCAGGAACAAAGAATGCAGGCCGTACTTACATGATGGGGGATTCTATCCTGGGAAGCAGTAATTCTGAAAAAGAAAAATATTGATAAATTGGAGAGAGTTCAGAGTCAAGAAGAGCCACAAGAATGATAAAATGATTAGAAAACTTGATAGATTCAAGGAGTTGAATGTATTTAGCTTAAACAAAGAGAAAGCTAATGAGTGACTTGATTATAGTCTATAATACCTACAAGAGGAACAAATATTTAAAAATGGGCCCTTCAGTCTAGCAGAGAAAGATATAACACAATCCAATGGATGGAAATTGAAGATAGATAAAGAGAGTGGAAATAAGTCATATATTTTTAATAGTGAGTAATTATTACAAATTGGAACAATTTTCCATTATTGGCAATTTTTAAATCAAGATTGGATGTTTTTCTAACAAATCTGCTCTAGGAATTACTTTGGGGAAGTTCTGTGGGTTGTGCTATATAGGAGGTGAGACTTGATTGTTACAATGATCCCTTCTGGCCTTGGAATCTATTAATAGCATCATTCTAAATTACTACCAGGAATACTTTTCCATATTAACTGGATCAGTACTGCAGTGTTAATGATAATAAAATATATGTATATTGGATTTGTCCAGCTAGAAGGCTCCCAAAGCAATTTATAAACCAGAGAGAGAAATCTCCTCACACATCTGCAATGAAACATAGCAGCAGTTTAGCAGCACCCAGCAGTGCTACACAACAGTATAAGATGGAGACTGAAGGATTCCATACACAAAACAAAAAGGGAAATTTTAAATATACAGTTTAATCAAATTAAAAGGTGATGCATCATTAAAAGTAAATGAGATTTATGCTCCTACTAATTTTGAAAGTGGGATCTAGCCTCCCAAATCAATTATCAGACAGGTAGCCATGTTAGTCTGGAATTGCAGAAGTGACAAAGAATCCTGTGGCACCTTAAAGACTAACTGAAGTATTAGAGCATAAGCTTTCATGGGCTAATACCCACTTCATCGGATGGCATGCATCCGACGAAATGGGTATTAGCCCACGAAAGCTTATGCTCTAATACTTCAGTTAGTCTTTAAGGTGCCACAGGACTCTTTGTCACTTCCCCAAATCAATTAGGTATTTTAAAAAATATTACCCAATACATGTGTTTTTGCAAAAAAGTGCCATGGGATTTTAATGATCACAAGGTGGTTTGCACTTCACTTTTTCACCTTCTCTAAAATACATTTTAGGTCAAAAGAAACATTTCATAGAATAAAAAAAAAAGTAGGACAGGAAGGGACTGCAATAGGTCATCTCTAGTCCATCCCCTCCACACTGAAGAAAGATGAAGTATACCTAGACTATCCCTGACAAATCTAACCTGTTCTTTAAAACCTCCAATGATGCTGATTCCACAACCTGCCTAGGTAATCTATTCCAGTTCTTAACTATCCTTATAATTAGAAAGCTTTTCATAATATGTAATCTGAAACTCCCTTGTGGCAAACTAAGCCAATTACTTCTTGTCCTACCCTCTATGGGCATAGAGAAACATTTATCACCGTCCTCTTTACAACAACTTTTTACATATTTGAAAACTTCTCACGTTTCCACCTCCTCACACACACATCCCTCCCCCGGCTTTTCTTTAGACTATATATGCCCAAATCTTTCAACCTTTCTTTTCAGGTCAGGTTTTCTAACCCTTTTATTTTTCTTCTCTCCACTGGATTCTGTCCAGTTTGTCCACATCTGTCTTCAGATGTGGTGCCCAGAACTGGACACAGTACTCCAGCTGAGGCCTGACCAGTTTAGTTTGATATTAAATTAAAATTTTGAGTTTTTCAATGTAATGAAAAATTTGGAAAAAAAATTGTTTGGATCAGTCCAAAATGTTTTTTTGCCCCCTAATTTTTCAGTCCAACTGAAAAAAAATCAGTTATTCACACACTTCTAACTGCTCCAGCCCTGAAGCACCCATGGGATAGACACAAAGGGGGTGTTCAACCCACCAATGGCCAGTTCCTCTCCTCCCCCAGCATTTCCTGCCTGCCAGTGATCAGCTACCGAACAACATTCAGGAGGCGATGGGAGGGAGGGGAAGGAACAGGGGGAAGGGACAGAACGAGGCGGGAAGAGGTGGGGCAGGGCTGGAGCAGGAAGAAGTAAGGTGAGCAGGGACGTCCTTAGGAATTATGAGGCCCTCCACAGTATTATTAAACTGGTGTCCCGATGCCTGATAGTAGCCTCGGCTCATAGCCCGGGGGAAAGGGACGAGGCAGCAAAGAATACCAAGCTGCCCGGCCTGCCTCACAGCAGCAGAGAGTCACAGTCAGGGCCAGTGTAACCACTAGGTGAACTAGGCGGCTGCCTAGGGAGCCAAGACTTGGGAGCGCCAAAAAGTGGTGCCCAAAATTGCTGGAAAACGAATGGATAGAGAAAAGTCGTTGAATGTGAATTTTAACTTGTCGTTCTCTCCTACATTACAGCTATAGCCTATGCCAGCTCTGCATTGTGGGCACAAGCGTACTCCTTCCCTGTGGTACAAAGTGACAATGACATAATTTTTCTCATTGCGCACAGCCATTACCCGTTCTGACAGGCTGTTTATAATGCTAGTTTACTAGTTTTCAGAGGTTGTCGACTGAGGCTAACTATTTTTGTTGTTTCAGATCTAAGACACTGACAACTGCTGCTGCATCATTTGTGTCAATTGTGTGTGTATGTTAAGTATTTGAGTGTATATGTTTATGTGTGAATATGCATGTGTAGGTCATTGAAATTTGTCATATTGATATTGTCAGTTGTTGTTGTATGACAGAGTATCCGCCATTCTAATTTTATAAATTTTATTAATAACAATAACTGAATATTCTAAAGGTAGAATAAAATGTAGATTTTGATATGAAAGAATGAAGGAAGGAAGTACACGTGACTAAAAAGGGTGTATTTTTGAAAGTATTTTGAAAGTTTATAATAAGCAATGTTCCGGGGGGAGGGAAGGCGGAGCAGGGGGCACAAGGTGGAAGTTTCGCCTAGGGCACAAAATATTCTTGCACCAGCCCTGGTCACAGTTACCCACAGAGATCTCCGTACCCTCTCCCTCACACGGAACATGCAGCGCTGGCGCAGTTGGCTCTGTGATTACAGCCCCTGCCTAAGGAGACTGCAGTGCATGCTGAGTGTGTGGGAGCCGACCCATCTTACCTGCTGTTATGGGCAGGGGTGAAGCTGCCACATGGGAAGGCTAGCTCCCCAGCCCACCTCTTCTCCCTGTGGTGCTGTCCATATCCCACCCCGATCTACTCCAGGTCCTGCCTTCTCCCCACTGTCTCCCTCTTCCTCCCAGATCACTCCCTTCCTGCCAAATCCCTGAACCTAAATGAAGGAAATGACATTTGAAAATACCATTCTTCTGCAATTTCTTTCTATAGAAAACGGAGCATGTTTTCTACTGCATGCCAGGAGGTGAAGACTGGACATGCAGAAGATACCTAATTAAAAGTACTAAGCTTGGGAATAAAAAATGTCAGTCACAAGTTTTTTGATATATATCCTGAAGTTTGTCAGAAATTTATTTGAAAAAACTTTGTATTAAGGCAAGTCAGATCCCTGCTGAATACAACATTAAATATTATGGAATATTTTATATTTTTTAAATCAGTTCTAAGCTGATTTTATATTTTAAATGTACTCTTAAGCCTTCATAAAGTAATCACTCCAGATTGCTACATATTTAGCTTACTAAAACAAAGACATTATTTTAAATTAATCATTCATGAAAGCTTAGTGTACACAACAATGTTCGTTGCTTTTAGAAAAAGGGAACACTAATTTACTTTGTGTGATTTCCATAACAATAGACATGTTTATGAAATTTCACCAACTTTAAAAAATATTATTCCAAAGATTTTAGGCATAACAAAGGATTTTATATCTTACTAAGGTACTGATTTTGCTAGAGGGTTCATCATTAAAATTAATCATTAGTTCATTAAAACTAGTTCATCAAATAGTCAGAAGTAAAGAAAAGGAAACTCATTTGTCCAGCTATTTGGCACAAAAGGGGTGTTGTCTCTTCAGGGCTCTCTTCAACATCCTCAACAGGGGGTGAAGAGAGAAAGGGATGGACAGAAAGGAGAGGAAGACTTGGGGAGCAATTATTTTGTACTGTAGTAATTAAAATTAAAATGTGTATTTTAGATAAGGGTGGTCTTTTGAAGGATTTACTTAAAAAACTGTATGTCTGAAGATCCAAGCATTTAAGGCTAAAGATGAATACTCAGATTGTTCATCTAAAAATCTATGCAAGGATTTTTTAGAGATGTGGTTCTGTCATCTTCAGCAACACACTAATGAAATATTTTTAAATCAAATTTTAAACTAAGGTTCTGTAGACTAACATGTTCTGAGTAAATATTACAGCATTGCACAACTGTTTTTGTCAGTAAATTCAGAAATTGACAGTATATACCTGGGGGTTGGCAAATGCCTGTAAAATGGCTTTATTACCACATGAAAGGCTCTTTAATAGTTTCAATGTTGTGCTAATATGTATGGCAAACTTGGAGGCTTTTTCACTTTTAAGTACTAGATTCCTCCCCCCCCACACACACACACACTCAGAGGAAGACTTGTCAGGCTGCAGCAGCTGGCTGTGGGAGCCTACAGGAAGGGTCAGAACAGGGATAGGAAGAAGTGGCAGTGTGGACACTGAGACCCAGGGGTGCCCTGGGTTGCCTATGCTGCGTATGCATAAGGATGGCCCAGAGGTCAGGGCGTGGGGGAAGGAGTGGAGTGGGGGTAGGGCAGGGTGGAGCAGGGATGTGAAAAGGTAGGTTGGGGATTTGGGGGACGGGTGGAGTGGGAGTGGGGTCTGGGGCAGAGAGTGGTTGAGCACTGGCTCAGGAACTGTCGAAGTTCGCACCTCTGCATTGCAGTGCACAGCTTCATTCTAATAAATATTCCCTTCTTCTACCCTCCCCATATCCACCCTTTTTAAGCTTCTTTCCAAGGCAATGTAAAAACCCCAGTCCCGGATGCCATCTGTCAAGCTATGCTAATCTGTCCTTTGCTTGTCTCATGGTCAATTTGGCTCATCTCTGATTGATGCAGCTATCCCTTATGTTACTGGACACAAGGAATTTGCTTGCAGTATCATTCATGGGTTGATACTTTGATTTTTATAAAATAATTTAATAATTATAAATATTACATTGGCAACAAAGAGTCATGTGGCACCTTAAAGACTAACAAAAGTTAGTCTTTAAGGTGCTACAGGACTCTTTGTCGCTTCTGCAAATCCAGACTAACACGGCTACCCCTCTGATTTTTGACAAATATTACGTTGTTCTCAGAGATGCTTTTCAACTGCAGGTGTCAAAGAATTTTACTGTGCATTAATTAATTAAACTCTATAACAGAACTGTAGGCAGGTTAGCTTTAGTAACCCCATTTTACAGATAGGTAAATGAGGCACAGCAATATGAAATGACTTGCCCAAGGACATACAGAGCTGGGAATAGAGTCTATCAGTCTTGGGAATAAAGCTTAGTCATTAGCTCTAAAACACTAGATCACACAGCCTCTCACTTTGCCATGCCAACTCTTTTTTTTTCTTTGTCTTTGTTTACATTGATTTCCATGCCAGCTTTCCAAGTCAGTGCAGCATCAGCTGGGGCTTTTTATTTATTTATTTTTGTCAGAGAAAGGAGAGACTTTTTTATGATTAAGGCATTGGACTTAATATAGCTCCAGTCTCCATCCCTGTGAGAAGCTGGAACAAAACCGCGAGATAGAAAGCTCACATCCATCTGTGAGACACAATAGTGGAGGATCAGACCAGTCTGTTAATTAGCAAGAGAGCTTAGACCAGTTATTTTCTCCAGCTGCAGGAGGTAAATGGGACCCCTTGCAGTCTCCTAACAAAGGAACACTGAAAGGGAGAAAATGTTAGAAGGGAGCAACTGTATCAGCATTTTTGTGTGCCCATGTCACTAGCTGGCTGACTTTGACAGCCTGAGCCACTCCCTCACCCCGCTTATATAATCTAAATAGTGCAAAGAACAGACAGGTGAACAGAGATGCATTTGTTCAACACCCATCAGCATCACAGTGAAGTTGTCCAGACTCAAAGGGTTTGAGTAAGCATATGCATTTACGTCTGGCTGTCCAAATCAAACTGTAACCCTGAACATGTTGATATTTTCTCTTTGCAGCTTGTTTACCCTTCCATCTACAAACATATGCAGCGTGTATACTCACTACAGAGACATTTCTAATAGTAAAAGATAAAGACCATGCAAGAAGAGGCAATTTGAAAATGAACCAATCCCATAATTCCATAGTGCACACTGTACAGACACAATTATTTAAACTCCTTTTATATTAACTGAAGGAAGAATCCTGCAGAGTCATTCCTTCTTTCCACTGCTGCAGCTTTCCCTGATAGCTGCTGACACAACATGGTCAGACTTAATAAATTACATGCACAGAAGCTATGTTTAATGCCTACTCTTGCCGAGCTGAATGTAATCAAAATACACAGCAGAGCACAGTGCAAAACCAATGAATGTAAATCACAAGATTTAAAATTATCTTTCCCCCTTGAAGTGACAAAGAGTCCTGTGGCACCTTAAAGACTAACTAAAGTTTTAGAGCATAAGCTTTCATGGCATAAGCCTTGCATCCGACGAAGTGGGTATTAGCCCACGAAAGCTTATGCTCTAATATTTCAGTTAGTCTTTAAGGTGCCACAGGACTCTTTGTCATTTCTGCAATTCCAGACTAACACGGCTACCTCTCTGATTCTTTTCCCCTTGAGTATCTTGGGAATGTTGGAGACCTAGGCCTTATCTACACAGAAAGTTGGACTACTTTATTTATACCAGTGTAGTTAAAGTGATACAACTGCCCTAGTATGGATGCAGTTATACCAATATAAGAGTCCTTGTATTGCTATAACTTCTTCCCACGTGGGAAGAGGAATAAACTATACTTGTATAAGGCACCTTTATAACAGTGTTCACAGTAGAGACTAGTATAATGTTACGTTCCGTGGTTAGCGTGTAAAGTGAAACACTCATCGAGTTGAATGACAGGCAGAATCGCTCGCACCACAGGTGCAGTTTTAAAATTGTTATTTTTCTTTTTTTTCTTTTTTTCTGTTTTTGCTGACCGCACAAAGCTGAATTCACACATGTTAAATGTGCCTAAGACAGGGGTGGGCGAACTTTTTGGCCCAAGGGTCACATCGGGTTTGCGAAATTATATCAAGGGCTGGATAGGGAAGGCCCCACCCTCAATCCAGCCCCCTCCAACTTCCTGCCCCCTGACTGCCCCCTCCCACTTCCCGCCCCCTGAAAATCCCTGACCCATCCAACCCCCCCAACCTTGTCCCCTGACTGCCCCTTCCATAGACCCCTAACCACCCCCCAGGACTTCACCTCCTACCCAATTCCCCTGCTCCCTGTCCCCTGACTGCCCCAACCCCTATCTACCTTCCCAACCCCAACCACCACCCCAGAACCCCATCTCATCCAACCCACCCTGCTCCCTGACTGCCCCCTCCAAACCAACCCCCAGCCACCACCCTGGAACTCCCCCATCTTACCATAGTTCCTCAGGAATGGGCGGGGGGAGCATGCAGCCCCAGCCCCCAGAGCTCTGGCCGCTCAAGGTGGCTGCGGGGGAGGGAGACAGTGCACAGCCCCAGCCCCCAGAGCTCTGCCTGTGCAGCGTGGCTCTGGTGGTGGGGGGAGGAAGGAGGCCTCAGCCCCCAGAGCGCTGACCATGCAGCGCGACTCCACAGCGGTGCCAGCTCTGTGCGGCTCTGGGGGAGGGGCCAGGGGCAGCCTCCCTGGCCGCAGGCCAGATGGGACAGTCTTGCGGGCCGGATGTGGCCCACCGGCTGTAGTTTGTCCACCCCTGGCCTAAGATGCAACTCGCATGTATTTATAAATGATCTGTAAAAAGAGGTAAACAGTGAGGTGGCAAAATTTGCAGATGATACAAAACTACTCAAGATACTTAAGTCCCAAGCAGACTGTGAAGAGCTACAAAAGGATATTTCAAAACTGGCTGACTGGGCAACAAAATGGCAGATGAAATTCAATGTTGATAAATGCAAAGTAATGCAGATTGGAAAACAATCCCAACTATATATATAAAATGATGGGGTTTAAATTAGCCGTTACCACTCAGGAAAGATCTTGTAGTCATTGTGGATAGTTCTCTGAAAACATCCACTCAAAGTACAGTGGCAGTCAGAAAAGATAACAGAATGTTGGGAATCATTAAGAATGGGATAGATAAGACAGAAAATATCATATTGCTGCTATATAAATCCCTGGTATACCCACATCTTGAATACTGACTCGAATAATTTTTGTTGCCCTTTTCGGAACCTTCTCCAATTCCAAGATATATTGGAATTGGAAAAGGTTCAGAAAAGGGCAACAAAAATCATTAGAGGTATGGAACGGCTTCCGTATGAAAAGAAATTAATAAGACTGGGACTTTTCAGCTTGGAAAAAAGGTGACTAAGGGGGGATGTGATAGAGGTCTATAAAATCATGACTGATGTGGAGAAAGTAAATAAGGAAGCGTTATTTACTCCTCATAACACAAGAACTAGGGGGTCACCAAATGAAATTAATAGTTAATAGGTTTAAAACAAACAAAAGGAAGGATTTTTTCACACAACGCACTGTCAGTCTGTGGAACTCTTTGCTAGAGGATGTTGTGAAGGACAAGTCTGTAACAGCGTTCAAAAAAGAACTAGATACATTTATGAAGGCTAGGTCTATCAATGGCTATTAGCCAAGATGGGCAGAGATGGTGTCCCTAGCTTCTGTTTGCCAGAAGCTGGGAATGGGCAACAGGGGATGGATCACTTGATGATTATCTGTTATGTTTATTCCCTCTGGGGTACCTGGCATTGGTCACTGTCGGAAGACAGGATACTGGGCTAGATGGACCATTGGTCTGACCCAGTATGGCCACTCATGTACTTATGTTCTTATCCCTTGGAAAACGAAACTACATTTCATTATTTTTAATTCAGTTATTCAACTACTGCTAAATTTACCATTTTTAAAAATATTACATCATCTTTGAAAATAACTGAGACTTCACATCTAAACTGTACATTCTTGCTGAGCAGTACATAACTCACTGAAACACTGGTCTTCAGCCAAATCTCTGCACTTATTTAATTCTGAGAACTGTCTTTCCCACACAAATATACAGTAGGTTATTTGTATTTGCTTCATGTTTTGATAGTTATTTGGAAGATTAATACATTTGTATCACTGTCTCCACCCTAGTTAGAACTCTTTGTTAGTTTGTTTTAAAAGGAAGATGTGGTTTTATAACACTGATATGAGCCATGTTTGTGCCAAATGAATTGATGTACCTTTCCCTTGGCAATGTTACCAACTTTGATTCCTTTATTTAAAATGCTGTTCTCACCACATTTTCTCCATGACTACTTTGCAGAAATAAGAAGCTCTTGTATCGATGATGTAACTGCTGATCTGTGTCAGCAAGTTCCAGCATTATAGCTAAATAAATGCAAAATGGTTTTAATAATTTTTTTCATTTGTCTTTCTACGCTGCTTTCCATTGGAGGATTTCAAAGTGCTTTACAGACATTAATGAATTAATTAAGAGTCAACCCTCCCCTCCATCCCACAATGAGGTAGGAAAGTATTATTATCCTCACTTTATAGATAGGGGTCTGAGATACAGATAGTTTAAATCGCTTCCTGAAGGTCTCATGAGAAATCAAAGCTGGGAGTTGAACCTCCATTGCCTGACTCCTAGTTCTAGATCAGGGTTAGGCAACCTATGGCATGTGTGCCAAAGGCAGCACACAAACTAATTTTCAGCGGCACCCACACTGCCTGTGTCCTGGCCACCAGTCTGGGGAGCTCTGCATTTTAATTTAATTTTAAAGGAAGCTTCTTAGACATTTTAAACACCATATTTACTTTACATAAAACAATAGTTTAGTTTTATATTATAGACTTATATAAAGAAACCATGATGATGGGGGTCAGGTGCAAGAGGAGTATGGTGACGGGGGTGTTCAGAAGATGACGTATAAGAGGGGTGTGGGTGACAGGGGGTATTTGGGCAGTGACGGGTATAAGAGGGGTATGGATGACAGGGAGTGTTCGGGTGGTGACGGGGGTCAGAGGAGTGTGGGTGACAGGGGGTGTTCAGGCGGTGACGAGTGTAAGAGGAGTGTGGGTGACAGGGGGTGTTCAGGCGCTGACAGATGTAAGAGGGGTGTGGGTAACGGGGTGTTCAGGCGGTGACGGGTGTAAGAGGAGTGTGGGTGATGGGTTGTTTGGGTGGTGACGGATGTAAGAGGGGTGTGGGTGACAGGGGGTGTTTGGACGGTGACTGGTGTAAGAGGAGTGTGAGGGTGTGGGTGACAGAGGGTGTTCGGACGGTGACAGATGTAAGAGGAGTGTGGGTGACAGGATGTTGGGGCAGTGACGGGGTAAGAGGGGTGTGAGGGTGTGTGTGACAGAGGGTGTTCAGACGGTGACGGATGTAAGAGGGGTGTGGGT
>ML677362.1:5639620-5772339 GCA_007922305.1 Dermatemys mawii
TCAGACGGTGACGGATGTAAGAGGGGTGTGGGTGACAGGGGGTGTTCGGACGGTGACGGGTGTAAGAGGGGTGTGGGTGACAGGGGGTGTTCAGACGGTGACGGGGTAAGAGGGATGTGGGTGACAGGGGCTGTTTGGGCAGTGACAGGGAAGAGGGGTGTGAGGATGTGGGTGACAGAGGGTGTTCGGACAGTGACGGATGTAAGAGGGGTGTGGGTGACGGGGTGTTCGGACGGTGACGGGGTAAGAGGGGTGTGGGTGACAGGGGCTGTTTGGGCAGTGACAGGGAAGAGAGGTGTGAGGATGTGGGTGACAGAGGGTGTTCGGACGGTGATGGGTGTAAGAGGGGTGTGGGTGACAGGGGCTGTTTGGGCAGTGACAGGGAAGAGAGGTGTGAGGATGTGGGTGACAGAGGGTGTTCGGACGGTGATGGGTGTAAGAGGGGTGTGGGTGACAGGGGCTGTTTGGGCAGTGACAGGGAAGAGGAGTGTGAGGATGTGGGTGACAGAGGGTGTTCCGGACGGTGACGGGGTAAGAGGGGTGTGGGTGACAGTTTGGGTGACGCAATGACTTAAACTCCAGTTTTTCAAACGGATTTTTAGACATTAGATACGAGGAGTGAAGACCCGGAGCGCGCCCCTGTGGCCGCACCGTTCTCACAACCCCCCCGCCCCGCTCCCCAAACCAGCCACGGGACCACGCAGTGGGCGCTCCGCCTCCAACGGGCCTCTCCTCCACGTGGCCTCGCTCAGCGTTGTGATTGGCTCGGGCCAGGAGGGGGCGTGTCCTTAGGCACAGGGGATCGGTCACAGCGGCAGTGGGCGTGTCTCTGGCGATGACTGACGGGGCCGGGGCGGGGCCTCTGGGAGGCGGAGTCCGACGGACCGAGACCGAGCTGTGGAGCTCAGCTGAGGGGAGACTCCAGACGCCGACCCGCTCCGGCCGCCGCCTGCCAGGTAACGGCCCCACGGGAGGGGGACGAGGCTGGACACGGGGAGCGGGGGGAGGTGTGACTGCGGGGCCCGTCCAGCCCCTCGACAGCGCTGCGGGCTCCGGGGTGAGAGGCGGCCCCGGGCCCTGACTCCCTCGGTCCCGGTGTGGGGTGCGGGGCCCCACTTCCCTCCTCGCAAAGGCGCTTTCCGTCAGGCGGCGCTGGGCCCGCAACACAGCCACAGCGACCCCCGCCCTTCCCTAGCAACCTCCCGTATCCCCGGCGGCACCGTCACAACACCCCGTACCCCTACCACAGCAACCCCCTCGTGCCTCCGCCTTGCACCACCGGAGCCAACCCCGCCTTCCCGTCCCCCCGCCACAGCCGCAAGAACCCCCCCTCACCCGGACCGCCGCCGCCGCAGCAACTCCCTCGTCCTCCTGTACCTCCCGCCGAGCACCACCACAGCCCGCCGCCCAACAGTTCCCGACCCCTGTACATCCCCTCCCCCCAGCACAACAATCACCCGGGCACCACAAAGCGCAACACAGCTTCCTCCCCTGCCCCAGCTGGCGCCACAGCAACTCCCACCCCCCAGTACCAACCCCCTCCTCGGCACACCCCCCGTCCCCTTCGCGTGCACCATCCATAACAGCTAAATAATCATCTCCCATTCCCAGTAGAGCACTACGGGGTGTCCTACCAGCACCGTACACCCCGCAAAAACACTGGCTGGCTGTCGCTATTAGGGGAAGCTGGCTTGCGTCACGGGGGTAGTTTCATTTCCTGTTGTGAATGTGGTTTAACTTTATTCTACCCCCTCCCCCCCAGACACAACAAACAAACTACCCGGCCAATAAAAATCACTCTTAACCCCCCTCTTCCCTGCAAGGTAAATAAATAGTACCTGGAGAATCCTTTCTTGGATTCATCATTCCCTGACCCCAAATTTAAGAGGCACAGAGATAACACTCTTGGCCCGGTTACCCCTTGTTCCTCTAGCTCAGCAGTAACACATTTCCTCCTCCAACAAACCCCTCTAATACACTTTTCAGTTAAAAAACAAAAAGTGGTACAGATTGATCTCTGGATCAACACATCCTCCCCAGTATAAATAGTTTCAGCTACAGAGTCTCTTGGGCTGTTAATCTTTCCATCCAGCAGCAATTGTGTCTGTTGCTGAGCAATCCTCTCATAAAATAAACATAGGGAGCACCAGACCTGGGATTTGTACAAATACAATAATACTGCTGAGTGTCTAAATAATGGGTTGGGAGAAGAACGACTGTCTGTGGGGTTGCTACTGTGGGGGTTGTTCCTGCTGCCTCCCCCATTGTAGTATGGTGCCTGTGACTCGGGCCCACAAGACTTTTGTGTTTCATGTCAGCTGTTTCCTCTTATTTATTGTCAAATTGCCTGTGCTTCTGGTAGAGCCTCATTCTCAAACCAGACATAGGTTGAGCCTTTACTGATTGGCTCCCAGCAGCCCACATGACCAGTATCAGCTGTTGGAGTTCTCTCTCCTTTCCTGCCCCTCCCCCCTTTTGATTTCTTTGTGTACAGTTTAGGTTTAGATAATAGAGGCTGCACTGTGTTCTGGGGTTTGGGGCTGTGAGCGAAGGCAGTAGCGCATGCTCTTGCAATCTGCAGTGGCTGCTTGGTGAGGAGGATTCTGTTGCTGCAGTAGTGATGCTGTTGCTGTAGCCAGAGCATAGCTCACTGCCAAATATAGCAGCAGCCTGAGTGACTAAAAACATTTATCAGAGGGGAGCAGGCTCTGTGGCTTTTTTTTTAATCTTGGTTTAGTTCTCTAATAGACATCACTTGAAGAGTCCATATTCAGTAAACTGTATATGAAACAGGAAGAATTGAAACAGAATAATCAACTTGCTTTTGAAAAGTATTGCGACAACTGCAAACCTTGTGTATATAATATGCCTAATTTCAAAATGCCCTTCCAAATATATGTGTGTTACCATGGGGGGAAATTCTGAAGTAGCTTACATCTACCTTTCCTTTTTTTAAAAAAAGTGAATAGAAATTTTATGATTTTAAAAAATTGTAAGACTTGATTGTGATTCTGTGTGCAAATACAGTTTTCAGAAACAAAATGACAGTTTAAATTCTTTAAAGAAAAATACATGTGTGGAGTGGGGGTGTTAAACAATACCTACGGTCTTTGCAAGCCAAAGGTGGGACCCTGACAGTAGCACTGACTAAAAACAATACTGCAATTGTTCTGCTTTTCACTGTCCAAACTGAGTGAAGTGAAAAAAACAAAAGGCAGTAAAGTTGAAGAATAAATTACATGTAACATTCTTTGATCTGATGAGTTATGTATTAGTACCACAATTAAGGTAACTTAGTTAAGAAGATTGTCAAACAATAATCCCTTTTATGCAGATGCTACAAATGGCAAACAAAAAAAAAATATAGCATTCAGAAGGACTTATCATGCATGTTATTACTTCTGTAGCTTCAGATGATACTTCCATCTGTTTAACCATTAACATAGTTGCTTTGGTTATAGTGACCCCATGTATTGTCTAATGTGGATATAAACTCATGGAAATCATCAATGAGCCTTTTCTCCTCTTTTCCCCTTCCATGTACCTTACCCTCCTACCATGTGACCCTGTGTAGCTTGCTTATGATTTGACATTCAGCATGCAGGAAGTAGTGGATGGCTGTTATGAACAACAATCATGTTGAAATGAAGTGCTGTCTTGCAAGCAAACTTATTTCCTGACGTTTAAATTTTAGATAGTGTCTTGTGGCTATGAAAGGCCTCATACAATCCAAAAAGACCCCAGTCCTGCAAATGGTTCTGCATGGGTAGCCCCAGCTGTTTGCACAGAGCCCTATTGAAGTCAAAATAGCTCTGTTTGGGTCTAACATTTACCTACACAGAGCCACTTTAGGGCCTTACTGATGTGTAACTTTGTGTTTTCTTCTCCTGTACCCCCACCCCTCCACTTTATAAAAACCATTTTTTTGTTTAAAAGCATCTTTTCTGTTTACGCCTTTCTGAAGCCTCATTCCATCTGTCATGAGATGTTGAATCAGCCTTAAATAAACTCCGTGTCCTTATTTGACAGCTGACTCTCTTATATGAAGCATTCAGTTTCTTCAGTGCTAGAATTTGACAAATTTTGGATATGGACCTCTTTTGTCTGACCTGGATTTTCAAGAAACTGAAATATTTATTCCAAGTGTTCTAATTTTAGAAGAGATTTTAACTGAGGCAATGAGGAAATCAAAAGTTATGTCTGTATATAAACACAAAATTTATAATGCCTGAATTACTATGAGAAGACTGATATAGTTTTGAGTAATATATGGCCTGCTTGGTTTTTGTGTGTTGTTTTTTAAAAAAAGTATAGTGCTGGAATTTTAAAAATACTTTTGTTGTATCTTCCATACAGAGAGCAAAATGCAATATCAAGAATAATTTAAGGAAACAACAAAGGAAATAAAAACATGCAAAGTGTGATTGACATAGACATGTACAAGATATTGCCCTGTAGTTTGTCTTCTAATGGTGATTACTAGAAATTAAAATGTCACTCTTAAGCACTAGTCATCTTTTCTATTGTTGTGTGTTTACAGAAATATCCACTGTAAACTTCTGTCACCCATTACTTCCTCTTTTTTAGTTTTCAAAGTATTTAAATATATTATAAACTACAAATTTAATTCCCCATAGATTGACTTTTACATAAATGGGCTTCAGCCTTTGTGTGGGGTGAGAACTGTAGAGTGTGCATGAAAGCCCCATCAAGCAGGCAGGATAGCAAGACTAGAAATGTTACTAGTAGTCTCAAACAAACTTGCCAAATATTGTACTTCCCTGTTCAGTCTCTGGGATCCACCACAATTTTACAACAATATTTTTAAAGTTAGACAAGTCCCTCCCACCCTTAAAATAATCAGTTTGTATGATTTGTGGGGGGGTTGTTTGTTTTTCTCTCATTGGGGACCTAGTTAGCAAGATATTTAATAATTTATTAGGTGTATAGATGAAATATTACACTATGAAGTTTTGATGACGTCTCCCTTAAATTTTTGGGGCCTTTATACTAAAATCTTCCCGTGCACTAGTGAATTTCTAGTAGAGATACACTTTAGAAATATCTAAGTCCTCTTCCTCCCAGTGGATGTCCTTTCTGCATGTTTATATGTGAATACAGTTGTTAATCTTTTTACTGTTTTAACTGAAGGCTTATTTTAAACATGTCTAATAAAACATTGGTGTTTTCAAAGTGAAGATTAGTACTATTTGGACACTGAAGTTGATTACATATTCAGATGTGTGTTTTTATTTAAAATGCGTAATACTTTGTGAAAGTTGCTGAAGGGATGATTCTGGAGACTAAAGTTCACTATTCCTTTTCCCTAAATTATTTTCTTACTGAATACAAAGTAATAATGTATGTACACTTAATTTTTGCTCATCAAGGCACTTGAAAAAATCAGGGAGGAAAGGTGATCTTGTGGTTAAGTGGATTGAGTCTTAGATAATTTCTGGCTATGGACTTACTGTGTCACATTGGGAAAGTCACTTCATCTCTGTGTCTCCCTTACACATCTGTAACAAGGAAGAAGTATCTCTGTCTTGCCTGGGGTATTGTGAGTACACATACGTTACGTCTGTGATGCTGTGCTGGTCAGCGGGTGATAGAGAACATGGTAATACAAATAATAATGTAACTCAGCTGAGCTTTCTTCCAAGTTCTTTGATACAGGCTGTCTTGTTTGTTTGCAACATCAAACATTATATTACTGCACTAGGACCATGTCTACACTTACTAGTAGAACAGCACTGCTGCAATTGATGCAGCGAGTGTCGATTTAGCGGGTCTGGTGAAGACTTGCTAAAACGATGGGAGAGCGCACTACCACCAATTGTGTACTCCACTTCTCCAAGAAGAGGAAAGGAAGTCATCAGGAGAGCATCTTCTGCCAACCCAGCACTCTGTAGACATTCTGATAAGTCATCTAAGCTATGTCAACTTCAGTTACGTTATTCACATGACAAAGTAGTGTAACTTGGGTCAACTTGCCTCGGTAGTATATACCAGCCCTGAGATAAAAATTCAAGAATACTCATGCTGCCCTGTCAAAATGACCTGAAGCAATCACCTGTTAGACCTGTCTGCAGTAGGGAATTGTACCATTTAAATTTGCACTAGGTCAGTTGAATAAGTGCAAGATGCAATAGTGCAGAGCCACATTAGCCATCCGGTTCTGGGAGGTTACAATGCAGTGCTTCTGGACACAGTGCTCCCTGCAAATGTTGCAGGACCTTTGGATCGTAGCCTCTATCTTAAAATTCCTAGCTCAGCTTTCTACAGCATGTGTATAATGTCTAGTAAGTGTTATACCTGCTCACTTTCGTTCCATTGCCAGCTTCAGCTTCTCTCCTGCATAAGGATGCATGCATCATGAGAAGCAAGGTTTATACCAGGGGTGGGCAAACATTTTGGCTCGAGGGCCACCTCACGGTTGCAAAACTGTATGGAGGGCTGGGTAGGGAAGGCTGTGCCTCCCCAAACAGCCTGGCTCCACCCCCATCTGACCCCCACCCACTTCCCGCCCCCTGACTGCCCTCCTCAGAACCTCCAACCCATCCAACCCCCCTGCTCTTTGTCCCCTGACCGCCCCTTCCAGAGTCTCCTCTGCCCCCACCCCCCCGTGACCCTACCCCCATCTAAGCACCCCGCTCCTTGTCCCCTGACCATCTCCAGAGACACCCCCTCCCCCAACCGTGATCACACCCCAGAACCCTACACCCTATCCAACCCCTTTGTTCCCTGACACCTATCCAGACCTCTGCCCTGACAGGCCCCTTGGGACTCCCTCACCTCTCCAACCCACGCCCCATTCCCTGTCCCCTAACTGCCCCCCGAGAGCCTCTGCCCTTTATCCAACCTCCAAACCCCCTTACCACACCGCTCAGGGCAGCATGCTGGCCGGAGGCAGACACGCTGCCACGCTGATCTGCCGGAGCGCACAGCCCCGCCCCCCGAGTGCCGCTCAAGTAGCGTGCTGAGGCTGCAGGGGAGAGAGGACATTTCAGTAAATGACTGAAAAAAACCCCCAATGCCCTAAGATTATGGGAAGAGTGGTACCAAGTGGTAATATTGCAAAAAATCTAGTTGAAAGATTAATTCTAATTTATAAAAATTCTGTAAAAGCACATCTTGTCTCCAACATTTGTCTTAACCATAGGATACAGGTGGTATGTCAATGTTAATAAGACTAAAGAGAACCTACACAGCCTATAGAATTTGGGGTCCCTTATGTTTCTAGGGGACACACATCAATTAAAAAAAAAAGAGAGTTGAGACTTTCATGTACCTGCACAGAATGTAGGTATAGGAAGAATTACATTATAAGAAAGGGTGCCTAGAGCGGGGAAAACTGAGATTCTGATGGGAAAACTCCAGCAGGGACTACCCCTGTAGTGGTGATCAATCCATGAGAGCCATCAGACTCTAACACCATCTAGGAGGATGTGAGTATGTCTGTGGTTATAACAGGTGCATGGATATATTTAGGAGTTGTATATGCTGTGACATTCATAGCTTTGTTTGCAACTTTAATGAAACTGCTAAAATATAGTGGACCTTGTTCTTGTGATTGTATGTGGTACTTGCCTATGATTTCATGTGTCCTGTGAGCTTTAGATCTAGAACAGAGATAACTTCTGTAGAACTTGAAACTTTAGCTGCCAGAGCTGAGCTCACTGTGGTATAATTGAATAGTGCTAAAATTAACATTAAATAAAATAAAAGATTACATAGCTTAATCACTCTGATGTAATGGAGGATTACCAGCTCTCTCTGTACTTGCTGTTAGCCTGACTGGGTTTGGAGGCCTGGAGTGTGTATTGATGAGCATACACACCTTTGTGTGGCAGTGTTAAGAAGGTAAGGATTTGACTTTATTTTCTTTTTATCTAATAATTCTTGTTTGTTTCTCTGTACTCTTTTGTGTTGCTTTGTTTTGTAGCTTAACTGCTAGTTTCCTTCTCTCTAGGATACAGAGGGTGAAATGATCTGGGCTAGATTCCAGAGTGAATACATCTTTTGAGCCTCTCCATGTGGCTCAATGAATTTCTCCCCTACCTAAGGGAATATGGTGATATGTACCACTTCTCCTCAAGGGAATGACAGTGAGTGCTGGAGGACTATGGGAAGGTAAATGAATTTACTTGGGAGTATGAAGACAGACTGTCTGGTATTGCCGCATCTCCTTTAATGAGCAATCTTTTTCAGTTTTCTCTCTTTTTCAGGAGTGGTTGGAGATCCTGCTGAGACAGCATCCAGATTGCTGGAACAATCCCTGGTAAAGTGAATTTCTATGTTTAGGTGTCTACAATCAAAACAAACATCAGCAGCTGGTTATTTTCAGGTGATTCTCTATGCAACCAAAAATCTCGCAATTGTTACCATGATTTTAAAAGGTTAATAAAGTTTTATTTTGTATTATCTCTCTCTTGTCATCTGTTGCTTGTGTGGGTGGAATGGGTAGAGCAAACATCAGTGAAGTACCTCCTTAGGTACTCTCGAGTCAGTATGCATCCAGTAGATGAATGGTTTGATGAGTGACAGCTATTTGCTCTCAGCTGACACTTGCAATTCACTTCATAAAAGTTGCTGTCAACAGTTACTTTGACCCAGGGATTAAAAGTTTCATGTTCTATAACTGACTCTGAATCACTAGATTCAGAATATCGATATTCACTTGAATATTGGCCAGCTAATTTAATGTTTGTTCTGTTAAAATCTGTAAACTTTTCTATAAAGACACTGCATATCTTGCACACATTTATTAGAGGGCGAGGAACAACTGGAGGCTACATAGCTGTTTTGAGGAAGGGCCGGGGAACAAGAAGTCTCTATCTATTCCTCAGTCTTTGCATTTTGAGTCCTTCCCTGTAAATGTCTGATACCTGTCTCTGATGCTATTTATAGCTTCCTCAAAAACAGCATGGAACTGGCATGATTCTTGATAGCTCTGCTGCTGCCTCCAGGGTTGGGAATATGAGTGGAGAACTTGAACTACGAGAAGTCCATTGCAGCCACACCAGACCCTCGTTATAGCATGGGTTTGTGTCCAGCGCGGTCATTGCCATGGATCCCAGATTTAAATTGATATCCAGGGCAACGCATCCCCCCGCATTAATGCAGTCCCTGCATTGGCATGGGACCGTGCATAGATTCTGAACGCCGGGCTATAGTGAGGGTCCGGTGTATTTGTTTGTAGATGCAGGGAGACAATGCTGGACTGGTTTACACTCTTATTGGAACCTTGTCTTTTGTAACTGGAGATCTAAACTTCTTTAAATAAAGGCATTAGTTTCTGCAGAATTAAAGCCTTAGTGTCTCAGGGCATGTCTACACTACCCACCGGATCGACAGGCAGCTGTCGATCCAGCAGAGGTCAATTTATTGTGTCTATTCAGCTATGTGAATAACTAGAAGTTACATAACTTAGATCGGACTTGCCCTTCTCCCTCCCCAGTGTATGAGCCTTTGCTCATATTCACTGGAAAGAGGCTTCCCACTCCCACTAGTGAGTGGATTTTTCAGACCGTATGTGTACATGAGACGGTGAATAAATACACACCCATACCTCTTACATGAGATGTGAAATCTGAAAAACATAAAATGAGACCAAGTATCTTGGCTGATATTGTACCTTCCATTTAGAGAAACTGGATGCTAGTCTGGAAGGCACAAAGCAATTTCAACACATACTTGACTATACTCCAAACAAATTCCTTTGCAGAGCTCAGCATCAGTATGTATGAAAGGGCAGCCAGCCTTTATCCACAGCAAAATATTCCCTCAACTTGTGTGTTCTGCAGGTAAGTTAGTGCTAAACTGGTGCTAACCTGAAAAATTCCATGGAAACATCTCTAGTCCAAATTCAGTTTTCTCCTTGCATTTTCCTGCTCCTTGTTAGCAATACAGCTTGTCTAGGATACTCAATCAAATCAGCTTTTAAGGCCTTTCTTTTAGCATTCATTTTGTAATTACTGTATTTCACCTTAATTTCAAGATTTAGATAGAATAATCTAAAGAACTGTGCATGAGGTAAACTTCAGAGCAGTTCAACTAGGCCCTCATTTACTTACTAAAATAGTTGGATTTTTATAAAGTAGTTTTAAAATCCAGAGCCCAGGTAAGTATTCCAGATCTTTATCTTTGCAATAAGGCTAAAATTTGTATTGGGGAAGATAGGTGTGTGGATTTGTAAAATGTTAGTCAGAAACTTTAGTAAGGAATACATTAATTGCTAGTAATAGATTTTTAGGGACCCTTATGGTTATCTAGTCTGATGTCTTGCATAACAGGCCATAAAATCTCACCCAATAATTTCAGCATGAAGTCCAAAACTTTTGTATGAGTTATATCATCTCTTCAAGAAAGACATCCTGTCTTGATTAAAAACTTAGTGATGGAGAATGACATCTCTAGGTAAATTGTTCTTTTGGTTTAATTACCCTTGCTGTTAAAAGTGGATGCCTCATTTCTAGTCTGAATTTGCCTAACTTTAGCTTCCAACTCATATATATCATTGTGCCTGTTTTCTGTTAGATTAAAAAGTAGTTTGTCAGAAATCTCTTCCCCATGTAGGTACTTGTACAACATGAACAAATCATTTCTGGACCTTCTTTTGGATTAACATAAATAAATTGAGTTTAACTATAAGGCATGTTTTCTAGAGCTCAAGTCAGTCTTGCAATTCTTTTCTGAGCCCTTTCCAATTATTCAACATCCTTAGATACTGGAACATGATGTCTACCTCACTAATGCTGTGTGTAGAGGTAATATCAACTCCCTACATGAGCTGATATATTCTGCATTCACCCTATTAGCTATAGCATTGCACTGGAGTTACATGTTTAGTTGGTTGTCTCTGCCAAGTCCTTTTCAGGATGCAATCCCCCCCCCCCCCTTATTTTTTTTGTTCCTAGACGTATCTTGCATTGTGCTGTGTTAAAACAGATGTTCAAATGAGCCCACCTTGCCAAGTGATTCAGCTTAATCTGTATAACTCACCCAGCCCAATTGTTTAAAACTCCACCAATTTTGCCATCTGCAAATTTTACCAGCAATGATTTTATACAGTATTTTCTTTGACCATTGATAAAGATACAGAATAAAATATAATATGACTGAGATAAATGTGGTACCCCAGTAGAAACAGCACTATTCAATGATGATTCCCCACTTAATTTTTTTGTGATCTATCAATTAACCAATTTTTAATCCATTTAATGTGTGTGGCATTGATGTTGTGTAGCGCTATTTTTTTTTACTGCAATGTCAGGAAGGAATTAAGTCTAAGTTGGTTATGGTCAACAGTTTATCATCATCCATACTTGTTATCTCCTCAAAGATATCCAGTTTTTTTTCCCCAAGAGTTGTTTTCCATAAAGCCATGTTGATTTGTATTCGTTACGCCACCATCTTTGAATTCTTCATTGATTGCATCCCGTATCCACCATTCCATGGTTTTGACCAGGATCAGTGTCAGATTAACTGACCTGTAGCTTCCCAGGATATCCCATTTGCCCTTTTAAAAATATTGTCACAGCATTAGCTTTTTTTTTCCCCAAGTCCTCTGGAACTTCTTCAGTATTGCAGGATACGTTAATGATCAACATTATTGGTTCACAGAGCTCACTGGTCAGTTCTTTTAATACTCTTGGACGCAAGATATCCCTTTTTGCAGACTTAATGTTTAATAGTTGCTCTTTTACATGTTCTTTAGCTACCATTAGAATAGAGCATTTCATTATTTTAAGATATGAATACACCATCCAGCTTCTTCCAAATACTGAAGAAAAATATTTATTGAATTATTCTGCCTTTTGATGATGATTTTATCATTCTTGTTCAGTGTCAGGCCTATACTATTGCTGGGATTTCATTTGTTCCTGGCTATATTTAAAGATATCCTTCTTGTCATTTTAAGCTTACTGGCTCTGGATTTTTTCACAGCTTCCTTTAGTGTGCTTTATCAATTGTCTACATTTCCTGAGTACTGGCTTGTACTCTTTGCTATCAACTTCACCATTTTTCCATTTGTTACAAAAATTTTAATTTTTTATCGCCTTTCTTTTACCATGGAAGATAAAACCAGGCTAGAAGGGGACATCTTGCCACTTAAAATTCAACTGTTAATGTTGAAATTGTTTTTATCCAGTAGAGTAGAGAGACCTGCTTTATTTACTGTTTAAAAGAAGCACAGTATATGGTGACTGAAAAGGAGATGCAGAATCTAACATTGTTACCTTGAAGTTTATATATACTTAAACAGTGCATAAAGTTTTTGAGAAACATGTAAATCAGAGAAAAATTTACTACATAAAACCTGTGGTAAAATACTTCTGTTTAATAATAGGCTGCTTATTTCATTACCACACAAACTGTGTTATCATACAAAATGGCAATACAAAGCAACAGGAAAATCACTGCATCCATTTTAAAAGTGTGTTTTAGGTGAGAATGGTTGTGAGATTTTTGTGTTAGTTTCATGCCCTGTGAAGCAAATTATTTCATTTTAAGAGATACAGAACCTCTAGAAGCAGAAATCTGAAGTGGGAAAATATTTATCTTGAGAGTTACCATATCAAATCAGATCAGCTGTCCAAGTTGGGTGTCCTGTCTCTGGTTGTCTGATACCTGATCTTCACAAGAAAACCAAATATCCTTCCTCTCACACACACTGCATCAAACTCATTGTGAGATGCAATAGTAGGAGAAGAGAAGGAAGATCTTCTCTTCCGATTCCTTTTGGTAACTGGTTCTTGACCTGAAACATAAAGAAAGCAGTACTTTAACTGAGCTTGTATAAACAGAAGTCATTTGTTTGTAAAGCTTCTTTGAGAGAAATGGAAATAAGATAAATGATTCAGTAACGGAACACTTTAAAACCTGTTGCTCTGTTTGATACAGTGTTATCCTTCATTATCTGCTTTTGCTGTTTGGGTATCTTCTGTGCATACTTAATGGATAATTGCCAATATCTTGGCAATTTTAACAGAACTAACTTACGTTAGCTCCTTTTTTGCAAGTTAAGAGAATTTCTCAGCTGCTTCGGTGGTGGTGCCTAGAAATACCCAGGATAGACATATAAACAATTTAAGCTATGCATTTTTTTAAATAGAAAAATGTTTATATACAAGCTGTCTACTTGTAAAGCCTCTGGAAGGTGGGTTGTTTATGTCAAAATGGCATTTGAAGCTTAACTACACTAATGTATGTCATGCTATAGTGTTGCCAGGTTCTGCAACAGGCAGTTAAGTATTGCAACCCAATCTGCTTTACTAGAGGAACTAAAGCATCCTGGGTGATTATTTAGCATTGTGTATAATAGTGAAGTATTACTACGTGGTTGTATGTGACAAATTGCGACAAGCCTGGGACATGACAAAATGAGTGTTAAAGTGACTCAGAAAAATTAATCTGTACCATCCTGCTGATTCACTGTATTGCCTCTGTGGTAACACTGAGTGACTTATCCAAATGTTGAGTAAGATGGATGAATTTTATTGGAATGGCATGACAGGGCTTCAGTAGAGAGAATAAATTATTAGATGGGGAGGGAGGATAGGATTTTGAATACAAGAGCCACAATCATTACAGCCTGAGGCTGTGGTTCACAGATGTGAGTTACTGCTCTTTGCACGCTCTCACTTTGGTACATCTGATTGTACTTCTATTCCCTCCTGGTTCAGAGCACTCCAATATGTCCTGCTGTGCTTATCTCCTGCCCTTGTCCTACTAACATAAGGCAATAAAAGGAGGAAATGGCCACAGGCAATTGTGTGTAGAGGGGCTATGCTGTGGCATAGCTGTTTTGCAGAAGACTGCAGCTGTGGAAATGTCTATTACAGTATTGAGTACTTTTCCGAGACTATACGAGAAGTGTTGGAGGGGCATGTTATTTGCATTACACTAGGGCCTAGTGCTGTATAAACACCCAGTAAAAGGACAGTTTCTACCCTGAGGTAGTTTTCTTTTTTCACCTGCACTGTCTGAATGGTGCTTCACAGCTTTGGTTGGCCTTGGAGACTGCCCAGGGCCCTAATCCTGCAAATAGTTATGATGTAGCTAACTTTACCGTTGTGAGTAGTACTGTTGAAATCAATAGAAAGAGAGACTAGTCCAGTTCTCAGTGCTTGATCTGCAGCAGGCTTCCTATATGGCCGTGGGCAAGTTGCATGTGTCTACCCAGCAGTAAAACACCCACAGCTGGTCTGGGTCAGCTGACTCGGCTGTGGAGGTATAACATTGCAGTGTAGACATCTGGGCTTGGGTAATCCCTCTAAAGTTTATTCAAGATGTGAGGAAGATGACATGGAGTCTGTTAATGAAGGAAGCTCTATGCTGTTTCTTCTCCCAGTTGGTAACTTAATAGCTTTCTTTACTTTAAGTAAAAATGGGCCTTCATTATTTTTGCCTGAAGACTGGGCTAGTCAGAGAAACAAACACGTTCCTTTGTCTAACGCAGACCTGTTCACCAGCTCTCTGTTTTAAACACATTTTAAACACGCTTGGTTTGATCACACTTTAGTCATAGTCCTAGAATATATCCATTACTCTTAATGCACACTGTGCACATGCATCATGCAAGATTATTAATGATCAGTGAGTTATTAATTTTCAAATGACCCCTCACAAAGCACATTTTGTGCAGAGATTTATAATGTGTATGGTATGAATACTGGTGTTTTTAGGTCACAGTAGGTATTCACTGTTTTGCTATAGAATTGATCATATACTCCCACATTTGATCTGACTTGGCTAGAGACTAATCAATTTCAAAAGACAATAGTTACAATATTGGATACAGGATTCCTAAAAGCAAAATGTTGTTGTAAAAATAACTTCAGAGCTTCATCCAGCTCATATTGAAGACAATGGAAGTTTTGATAGTGATTTCGTGGAAGTTGGTTTAGTAGAATATCAGGGTTGGCAGGGACCTCAGGAGGTCATCTAGTCCAACCCCGTGCTCAAAGCAGGACTAATCCCAACTTAATTATCCCAGCCAGGGCTTTGTCAAGCCTGACCTTAAAAACCTCTAAGGAAGGAGATTCCACCACCTCCTAGGTAACCCAGTCCAGTGCTTCACCACCCTCCTAGTGAAGACGTTTTCCCTAATATCCAACCTAAACCACCCCTGCTACAACTTGACAGAACAAGGAGAAATGGTCTCATCTGGTACCACTGAGAACAGTCTAGATCCATCCTCTTTGGAACCCCCTTTCAGGTAGTTGAATGCAGTTATCAAATCTCCCCTAATTCTTCTCTTCTGCAGACTAAACAATCCCAGTTCCCTCAGCCTCTCCTCATAAGTCATGTGCTCCAGCCCCCTAATCATTTTTGTTGCCCTCCATTGGACTCTTCCCCATTTTTCCACATCCTTCTTGTAGTGTGGCGCCCAAAACTGGACAGAGTACTTCAGATCAAGCCTCACCAATGCTGAATAGAGGGGAATGATCATGTCCCTTGATCTGCTGGCAATGCCCCCAACTTATACAACCAAAATACCATTAGCCTTCTTGGCAACAAGAGCACATTGTTGACTCCTATCCAGTTTCTCATCCACTGTAACCCGTAGGTCCTTTTCTGCAGATTGGGCCCTTACATACACTGTCCAGAGTACTTTACCGTCTCTCAAATGCAGTATTGGCTGATGTTTCGAGATTACAAATCCACAAAGTTAAATCTGTGTAACTGCACAGATCCCATTTTCAAAATCAGTTTCTTGGCTTGCATGCAACAGACTTAAGCAAACATTTAAACAAACAAGGCTCAGATGCTTTGCACTACAAGTGCATTTTAGAGAAGAGGTTCTTGAATAGTGGTGTCTGAAGCATTGATAGGCTGCGCAGTGCTATCATATAGTGCTAGTTCTTTACTTCTGCTGCTAAATTGCATTAAAATACAGCTAAAATGCATTTCTTTCCTAATATTACTGTTCTATATAAACAATTGTTATAGATAATCGTATAATATATCCGTGGACTGACTACTTCTTCACATATTAATGCCAATCATGTACTGAACGGGAGGTGAGGTGTCTGACAATCTTGTTACCTTCCATGCTATGAAAATGTTTGCGAACCCATGACTTTCTTTCCAGTTTTGTTAACTAACTGCACACATTATCATATTACTTTTAACATAGTAAACAGGTGTAGTTGGATAGTCATGGACATTTTCTGTTTAATGCTACCTTCCCTGTCAATTGCTTATTTTTAAGGAAGAAAGTGTATTTGCTTTTAAAAACATAACTGCATCGATTGAAATGCATCAAAACAGTGTCAGCAGTTGTATAATAAAGTTGTATAGTAACAAATCAGTACACAAGTGCAACGAAGGGCACTTTTTTCTTTCAATAAATAGATTTGTTGCAAGCGTCCAAGGAGATTTATAAATGCTAATGAGAAAATAACTTCAGTATTATGATAAATACCTTGACTTGCTGCTATTTATTTGTATTGCTATAGTCCCTAGAAGCTCTAGTCATGGACCCTGGACCGCATTGTACTAGGTGCTGTACAAACAGAACAAAAAATAGTGTCTGCCTCAAATATGAGACGAGACAGAGGGCTACAGACAAACCTGTGTGGGAGTACAGAGAAATGGCATGATAGTGATCTTATATAAGAGGTCAATACCCTTTGATATGCTATTTACATTAAGATATCACATTTGTATGATGAATTTACATGTACCGTAAAAGAACCTTAAAATCAAATAAATACTTTATCTACACTTGGACTGAATTTTTCTTCAGACTTAAAACAAATACATCCTTGTGACTTTAAGGTTCAGTTAAGCATTATTTTTTTGATATTCACCTCTCAGTGAATAGAGTGAAAACCCCTACTTTAAGTTCTTACATCATAATATTATTGGAGTGCCATACCAGTTTAAACATTTTTCCCAATTTTCTTGGGTATCTGAAGTTGCTCTGCCATGCAACATTTCCTTACAAAATAAAATTAATACACACTAAGTTAAATGAAGTTTGCATGTTATTTTGAAGTTAATGAGTTTTGTGGCCCTAATGAGCTCAAAAAGAAGGTTCCACTATTGTAGACCAGCTGCTGATTAAAATGTCTTCCCATGCTTATGAATCCCATATCTGATATTTCCTGAGTAGTTGTGTGAAATCATGTTTGCATATTGCAAAAACAGATTTTTTTCAGGTAATTTGGGCCAGTTCGTGGAGGACTTGGGATATCAGGATCAAAGCCCTGAATTTGATTTTTTTTTCCTCCCCCCAATGGGAAGCAAATGTAGAGAGCTGAGTATGATATGCCGTCCAGTACTCTGTGTTGCTGTGTAGCTCCTGTGTTCTCAACTGACTGAAGCTGTTGACCCTGATAAAGCTCGACTCATAGGTATGATAAATTGCAGTAATCAGGAGATAACAAATGTATGTATCACTCTGGCCAAATCAGTCTGATAGACAAGGATGCAGTCTTCAGGCTACCCATAGATAGAATATGGCACTTTTAGCAGTTTGGTTATTTGAAGTATCAGGGAGTCCAGAAGGATCCCAAGACTTAACTGTCTTAATGATTGGAGGGCTGATTCTTTTGCTGGAGGAGGATGGTACAGATTTGGCAAATCCTTTCAAGTATCTTCCTTTCCCTACCAGCATAACCTCGATCTTGCCTAAATTCAGCTGCAGCCTCCTGTGTTAAACACCTAGCCTACCTATGTTAAACATCTGTTATGCACACATACTTGCATTGACACCATCGTGGTCCTCCTTGAAGTGACTTGGGCAACTGACTGGGTGGGATTTTCGTACCCAGTGCATAGACAGTTCAGTTATCGTATCAGTTGAATTGGCCATGTATCAAGTCTGATCAAACTCTGAGAAATGCATTTTTTATAATGGAAGTTTCAAATACCTGTAGTAGCATGATGGTGCTGCTGTGACAACACAAGTATCACTGTAATGACTCTGGTGGTCACCTTTTTGAAAACAAACTCTTATTTGTATTCTACTAAAAATCTGAAGAAATGAGATTAAAAAAATCTTATGTTTAAAATTAAGGATTAAAGAGTCCGCTTGAGCCACATACAAGCAAGGAGATTAAGAGCTGGGGTTGCTGTAGGTTCTGTGCTTCCCTCCTTCCCCTTCAAGTGCTGTGTGGGGGGTATAAACTGCACAACGTTGATTTAAGTCAATGGGGGAGAGTTTGTTAAAAGCTGCTCACCATTTGGAAACTTTACAGAGTTTTGGTCTGCCAGCTGTATAATTACTGATTTCTTCATAACACATTGCTGAAAATTATAACATTCTGATGGGACAAAGAAGAAAATCTAGGAGAGCGCCTCCTGGTTTTGGTTAGATTCTTAGTCTCTATTTCCATCAGGATTAAGGAATAAAGGATCAACACAAACTATAAATTCAATACTTTATAGGTCATAAAGAGTTTGTATATTTGTCAGCTGAATTACCCTGCAATGTGTTCTGGCCAGATGTCAGAGGAAGTCTCGTGTGAATTTGCTGTATGGATGAAATATCTCTGTTCGCTTTCAGGTCTTTTGCCTAAATTAAGAACTTTTTAAAAATGGGCAGAATTTTCCTGGACCACATTGGTGGCACTCGTCTGTTCTCCTGTGCAAACTGTGATACAATCCTGACCAATCGCTCTGAGCTCATATCAACTCGCTTTACAGGGGCCACAGGGAGAGCCTTCCTTTTTAACAAGGTAAGAAATCAGATGAGGAGAGAGAGAGCTGTTTGCTTTTGAAAATCAAGTTTGTGGGGGGCTAAGAATCCATGATCACACGAACTGTTAAACCTTCTTGGATTCAGTTGACATCCTGCTGTTGAGATTTTTGTCTAAAGGATGTTGTTTTTTCCTTTCTAACTTGCTCTTTAGGACATTGAAATTTCACCATAAACTGCCTCAACTATTGCAGTTACTGCTTAAAAGGCTACAGGGTGGATTGTGAATTTAATATCTTGCCAAAGTGCATGCAGTTAGAATTCAGAATACTTCGAGTCTATAATGTAAAGTTCAAGTTTATTGTAATAATACTCTTATGCAGGGTCCCAAGACTATTTACATTCATTTTTTGCCTAATCTATTGCAGATTTTTATACTATGCCTATTGCTATGATATCTTTAAATTTCAAACGTTATTGCAAATGTGTATATAAATACTGTCCCCGTTTTACAGGCAGATATAGTGATGTACAAGTTGGCATCTTGATAAAGATTGGAGAGTTGAGAATAAATATGGCTCCCAATAGTGTGGGTGGTGGGGTAAATTTTTGTGTAGAGACCAGATTTTTTAGGCTGACTGGATTAATAACACAGATTTTTCTGTGCTTTCTCAACAAATATAGCCAGTGTGACAAAGCTCCAAATTTGTACTTGTGGGTCCTGCGCTTCCTGGCAGATTTAGGGGCCTCAAACTCATCTAAGCCCCAGAGTGACCTCCCTTTCTCAGTATAATTGGCAAGAGTCACCGCCTAGTGAGTTACCTTCATCACAGGCCAGTATGGAAGGTGGAAAAAGTGGGGAGCCCGGGCCCACCCTCTACTCCGGGCTCCAGCCCAGGGACCCTAATAGTATCAGCTACGATGGCTGACCTTTTATCCACAAAACACAATACAATTCCCTGGGCTACTTCCCCACAGCAGTCCCTGCTTCTTCAAACTCCACTTCACCCTTACCTCAGGGCCTCCTTCCTTCTGTATGATATGTTGTCCAACACTCAGTCTCACCAACAGCATAACTTCCTTCCACAGCTCCTGACACCCACACCCACCTGACTAACTGGGAGGTTTTTATCTGGTTTCAGCCGGTGCCTGATTGGCTTCAGGTGTCCCAAATCAGGCTAGCTGTTTCTACTCCTTTCTAGAAGGTTCTTAATTGGCCCCAGGTGTCTCGATTGGCCTGGAGTAGCCTTTGTTTGGCTATCCAGGGAACAGGGACCTGCACATCCTGAGACTAATATACCTGCCTTCTAGCACCCTCCTATATCCTTCTGGGCTGACTCCGTCACACCAGGTAATCAGGGATGTATTTTCTTGAAATTGACCATCAGCAGCCAGACCTTGGTAACGATTTTTTTGTTAGCGTAATCTCCCAGGTACAGGCAAGGAGTATCTGCAGTTAGTTATGTATGGTTTCAGAAAGTACTGCTGTCTTGTGTGCTAAGTTCTGTCAGTAGCACATATATGTAAGTTTTTTTCTATGTACTGCATGTGTATAAGGAAAGACAGCAGTAAATCGGTCTTCATACTAGCCCAAAATGTGTTGGGTCTTTGAGTCCAAATTCTGTTTGTGAGAAACAGTGAGTTTTGGTTAAGGCTTTATGATTGTTGATCTCTGCAACCCCAACTTGCATCACTGTAAAGTATCAGATTATTTAAATGGAATTTCCATTACAATTGTCATAGACGTTACTTTTCAGCAAATTATTTACAGTAGTTCCACATGTTTAGTTACTGAAACAAGTTACGGGTGGATTTTTTTAATTGCTAGGATTAAGGAAGGGAAGGCATGCATTTGTACTGGTTCTAAAAGGCATGCACTCATCAAGTCACTCGGTTTATCTTTCTCAAGAGTTGGGATTTTCAAAAGTGCCAAAGGAATTTAAAAACACAAGTTCCATTGACTTTTGTTGAAAGTCAATGGGACTTGTATTCCTAAATTTCATCTTAATTTTTTTTTCTGAAAACCGTTTTTAGTTCTAATGTTCGGGTGACTAAATTGACTGATCCGTTCTTGTGATCACACCCATGGCTAATAATGGGTTTGGTATCAAAAAATTACTTCTGACATTAAGGGGTTACTAAACTGTTGTGGTGTGAGTGGTATATCCCTATATATTTAAAGCTAATCTCATAGAACTGGAAGGACCTTGGAAGTTCATCAAGCCCAGTCCCCTGCCTTCACTCACAGGTCCCAGTACTGTTCCCTGACAGATTTTTTTGCCCCACATCCCTAAATGGCTCCCTGAAGGATTGAACTCTCAACCCTGGGTTTAGCAGGCCAAGGCTCAAACCACTGAGCTATCCCTCTCCCCCGTTTATCTAATTGCTATGCCTTCATTGGGCAAACTAAATAATGCTTTATACTTAATGCTTTTGGTAACAGGATCTAGCTGTGCTTGATCAACAATGTAGGCTCAGAACACCCTTGTGAGGTTGATCTTTGAAAGTTCTGCCTGTTGCATGTCAGGTCCCAATATGCACAGTACCACAGGCTCTTCACTTAGACATTTTGTACTTTGATAAAGGTGCCTTGGATTTCCTAGAAACTGAAAAGTGGCTTTAAGAGTCTTGCCTTTGATAGGCTTAACACTTCTCCTCATCCCCTTTATATTTTTCTCAGGTGGTAAATCTGCAATATAGTGAAGTTCAAGATCGGGTCATGCTCACTGGCCGCCACATGGTTCGAGACGTGAGCTGCAAGAACTGCAACAGCAAACTGGGTTGGATCTATGAATTTGCCACTGAAGACAGCCAGCGCTACAAGGAAGGCCGTGTTATCCTGGAAAGAGCTTTGGTCCGAGAGAGTGAGGGATTTGAAGAGCATGTTCCATCCGATAATTCCTGAAGAGACTTCAGCCCCTCTTCTGGTTTTCTTCAGTGAAACAAAAAATAAAAAAAAAATAAAAAATCAACAAAAAAAAATTCTACTTATACACTGTCACCTTAGCATCAGAGTTGGATTTATTGAACTATGGACTGGGAAAGATTGAGAGAGGAATTTTCCATCTGAAATTCTTTCTTTATTCCTTTAATTTTTACTTTTCTCCCAACAGCTGTTTGTAGAGAATGTTGAACAGATACTGTAATTTTTTTTCTCGTTTGTGTTTACATCTCTTAGATCTGAGATTGTATTAGCAGCTAACAGTGGGCTGAAAGGAAAATAATCTGGTTATATCGTTTGTTAGAGAAATCAGTGGTTTTTAGTTCATATAAACTGATGCATCAATAGAAAATTATTTTAAGTCCAAAGGTGTTTTTTAACTTACTTTCCCATTTTTGACCTAAGTTTTTAACTTTTTTTACCCAGTCCTTTCACCAGATATACTAGCTTAAGAAAAGAGATCTGAATTTGTGACGAGTGCGAAAGGTTCAGTGTTAGTACGGCTTGTGCTGGCCATTGTGCCATATTCTTGTTGAGGTTGATCAGTAGCACAGAGCCCATTCTTTCTTGTCATTCTTGACCCAAAGATGTCACCAGTCCTCATTTATTTGTAAAGTCCCTTTCACCATATAATTGCTAATGGGAAGCTATTTTTGAAATAGGGCAAAACTGTTTGGCCTTTTTTTCTTTTAACTGATGTAACTTATAAGCATAGTAATAATCTAAAGTAGTAATTGTCTGTTTAGTCTTGTGTTGCTTTAAAAATCTGAAGCTGTTTGTAATGATGGGGTTTACTGAGTAACTACTGTTGCAGTAGTGAGTGTGGTTTTTTTTTTCCCCTTTACTAACCTCATTAAGTAGACGGAGCTATTGCAAATCTTAATTCTTTTACAAATGGCTTTCTTTTTTAACCCAAGACTTTGTGTTTAAAACACACCTACCGGGGAAGAGGAGAATGCTGGCATGTGCATTCATGCGTACAGCATACAATCTTCAACCTTTTTAAACAGCTTCTTTTCAAATGTTGCTTCTGGTATTGAAACTCGTATCTATCTCTGAAAATTTTGTTGCATCTTTCTATTGTGATGTTACACCTTTTGTCTTTCTGACCAGCAGAACAGGCTTGCCTGGCTGTAATTACTGTCTTGATTCTTGCTTCCTTCCTGTAGAAGTCAACTATTTTAGGATTTTGAAATCTTACTTACCTCTTGGCAAAAATGTTCTCCATTATTTATCTTAAGGGTGCACAAACATTGTGACTTGGAACCACACTGAATTTGCTAAGAGCCTAATGGCTGAACCTAATATGAATGTTTGCTATGTACTGTTCTTTATCAGAAATAAATATGCATATAGATAGTTTCTGCCTGAACTTAGATTTTTTTGTAACCAGCAACTAATATTTGTTTAACTCCACTAACAAACAGTGTAAACAGTACAAGGCATCCATAGGCCCTATCTCTATATCTGAAACAGCAGAGAGGAGGGAGGGGGACCCTCTCTCTAATTAGAACCCTCTTAATATTCTAGAGTGTTCCTTTGGCCACTGGGCTGTGCTCTGGCCACCCTGTGGCTTAAATCTGTCACCTATTAACTTAAAAGTAGCTTTCTTACAGAACTATGTCACTTAAAGGGAAAACAATGTAGATTCACATACCAGAACTACTGTATTTTGAATCGAGGTACATAAAGAAGTGTAACTTGTGAATCAGCTTTTCATGAACCCCAAAATCACCATTGGAGTGATTCTCTGCAGTACTCTTCGTGTCCTTTTGGTGTTACAGTACAATTAAAATGTGTGTTGTCCTGATTGTCTCCCACCAGTCTGGTGTTTTTTTTACCTTTGATTATTTGCAAAATTCAGTGCGTCATAGGATCAGTCAATTGAGCAAATGACTGCAGTTCCACAATATGAGATAACAAGAAATGGTTCAAAATCTCATGTTGTCTGCGCAGGTGGCAATAAGAGCACAGCCAAGGACTACTCATGGTTTAGCACAATGGTTCTCAATGTATGGGCCACTTGCAGCTCAGTTAGCACATGGCTGTGGCTCACGTGACCTCCTCAGGGCTGTAACTAGGATGGAGTGGGAGAGGCCCAGGATGCAGAGCTGGCTGTGGGGGAGGGGAATGGGGCAGTGCAGGATCAGGCCCAGCGTCAGACCCTGGCATGATCAGGCCTAGCATCAGCAGTGCCACCCCAGCAGAATTGGGCCCAGCAGCACGGGGAGGAGGCCAGGGTGCTGAGCACCCCACTGTGAAGAATTGGCCCAGTGACCCCAGCTGGAGCAGGCTCCCTGGTGCTAGGACCGTGGTGGGCAGGGCATGCTGTTTTGCTGAGGTATGAGACCAATGAGCATGAGGAGGCAGTGCAGGGATTAGGGCTGCCAGGGTGCAGGCAGTGCATGGGGGAACTCAGCTGGGGGCAGTCCCTGGATGGAGGGGTTGAATGCTGTGTGGGCAGTCCTGAGGGTGGAGGGCAGTACCTAGGTGTGGGGACTGACCCCCATGCACCCAGTCCAAGTTGGGGATACATGCTGCACTGGGAAGGGCTCCCCATCTTCACAGGCAGACTCTGCAGCCATGCTGTCGAGGTTCTCAACCCAGTCGCAGCGCAGAATTGAAGGTGGCAATTTACCATGCTGTGCCGCCCTGACAAATTATTTTTTACAATGTTCTGACTTATTCTGCTAATTTTAAAATGCATTTGCGTAGACATTTGCCAGTGTTGAAGTGAAAAGTACTATATCAGTTTGAATCCTATTGCTGTCATATAACAAATACTAAACCTTACTCTTTCTGTAGATATACAAGTAAAATATGTGTATTGTGCGGGTGTGGCCCACATAATACTTAAAGAGCTGCATATGGTAAATAGGTTGAGTGGTAAATAGGTTGAGAACCACAGGTTAGAAGAGGGGTGGGCAAACTTTTTGGCCCGAGGGCCACATTGGGGTTCAAAATTGTGCAGAGGGCTGGGTAGGGAAGACTGTGCCTCCCCAAACAGCCTGATGCCACCCCCTATCCAACCCACTTCCTGCCTCCTGATTGCCCCTCTCAGAACTCTTGACCCATCCAACCCCCCCTGCTCCTTGTCTCCTGATCAGCCCCTCCAGAGACATCCCCCACTACATCTGTCCCCCAGGACCCCATCCCCTAACTAAGCTCCCCTGCTCTTTGTTCCCTGACTCCCCATCCCAAAACACCCCCCCCACACACACACACACCCTAACCACCACCACCACCCCCCAGGACCGTGCTTACCGTATTCAGCAGGGCACTCCAGCCCGAGCGCTGGGCCCTGCAGCTTAGCCCTGGCGGCATTTGGCTCCGCGGCTCCCCGCAGTCAGCCCGGCCCCCAGCCAGCAGATTGAGTGGACAGTCTCACTTCTACAACTCATTAGTGATTAACAAAGACAAGAATTTGTCACTTGATTTTAAATGTTAACGTCCAACAAAATATTTTGTACTATTCTTGGAATCCCAAACTGAAACTTTATTATATATCTTAATTAGGATTGCTAAGATTCATCTTTAGAGCATCAAGGTGGGTGTGGTGATACCTTTTCCTGGAACAACTTCTGTTGGTGAGATAGACAAGTTTACACAGAGCTCTTCAGGTCTGGGACTATAACAACAACTAGGCTGCATCTTTGTCAAAACATGACTGGTCTGGGAAGGTTACAAAATGGCATGCTGCAATGAGTGGCACAGAACCTGGGCATCCATGTGAAGGAAGTGCTGACCCCACACCCTCTGTTATAAGGTCAGTAATCATTTTTTCACTGTACATACTCTCAAAAATGGACAAGATTTGTCTGTTGGTGTGATCTCAAACATACTCCACGGACAACCTCATTGCTGCCAGATATACTAGACTGTATTCTATCCCTAAAAAGCTCAGGGCTGTTGCTGAGCTCCATTAGAGTCCATGTAACAGCCACCATGGCTTCCCACACTCCAATAGAGAATTATTCCGTTTTTTCACGCCCAACAACAACAAGGCTCCTCAAGGGACTTGGAAATTTCTCTCTGCCAATCAAGTGTCATATGCCAGTTTTGGACCCCAATCTGGTTGCTACATGCCTTACAAGACTCCAGTTTGAACCACTCCTCCCTTTATCAATGAAAACAGCATTCCTGATCGCTATCACATCGGTGTGATGGATAGGGGAAACGGGGGCCCTTATGGCATATCCCCCTTTTGCAATATTTTTTAAGACTAAGGTCACGTTACAGCCACACCCCAAATTTTTAACAAAAATTTCCTATGGACTTTATATTACCAACCCATTCACCTACCAATTTTCCATCCTAAATCTCTCCTATATAGACAAGAGGCACTGTTACACACCCTGGACATCAGGAGCTGCCCCTGCTCCGCCTCTTCCTGCTCCTACTCTGCTCCCTCCTCCTGAGCATGTCCTGTCCCTGCTCCTCCCACTCTCTCTTTGAGCCTACCTGCGCGCTGTGAAACAGCTGTTCGCGGTAGGTGGGAGGGAGGGGGAGGAGTGATCCGGTGAGGGAGAGATGCTGGGGAGTTGTGGGGAGAGGTAGGAGCTTGGTTGCCGATGGGTGCTGAGCACCCTCTAATTTTTCTCCGTGGGTGCTCCAGGGCTGGAGCACCTATGGAGTCCACGTCTATGGTTCACGGGGGTTCAGCGGGAGTGATGCTGAAGTCCTGAACCCCAGCAGGTGTGCCCCAGCTCTCGAGCAGCTGAAGATTGTCATGTGCTGCTCAGAGGGTCAGTAAGTTTGGCCACCTCTGCTATAGATAGATTGCTTCTCTTCCCATCTCGTCTTGCCATAGATGTGATCAGCAGGGGCTCCCAGGCTGCAGCCCCTAGATTTTGAAAGACAGGTGACTGTTGGCACAGCAAGTTTTTCCAGTGACCCTTCGGCTTTTAAATTCATTCTCCCACTTGGCCCAAAATAGCTAAAAATCGTAGCCAGACACAAAATACATTTCAAATAAAGAGACTTCCTGGTGTTCGGCTGACGAGACTTTGTAATGTGGCAGAAGCCAGCCAGCAGGTGGTGCAGGGGTTGAAAGTGAAACTGTACTGGAAGAGAAAGGAAAACAGGCTCCGGGGGGAGGAAGCATAAAAACCTTCCTGATGTGGACTGACTGATGGGAAATCTTTGTTTGTTTGGGTTCAGGGAGGATTTCACACAAATCGCTCTTCCCACGCTGAAGAAAGTTTGAAAGGTAAATTCATAAAATTTTCTGTCTGGCTTGTGCAGAAATGAGATTAAATCCAAACAAAGCAGGGGGCCTGAGATCTCATCTTTTTCTAGAAATGCTCCTAAGAGTTTTAAGGTCCTTTAGAGAAGCAGAGCTTGATCAATTCCAGTTCCAGTTAGAATCCTCATTCCATCGAGAAAGTAGGGAATGCAGGATCAGAACTAAGTTTCTGGCTTTGGTGCATTTCAGTGAAAATGGGGCTTTTCCAGCCTGTAGTGTGTTCATGATTTCTGTGCTGTTTTCTGTGTTTAACAGCATCAGTAACTTGCGTAAGAGAGGGTAAAAAATGGAGATGGGTTTGAGCTACAAAGTTCAGCTGCAGATCCAAACTTCCTCAGATTGTGGGGGTGTTCAGATCCAGAGGTTTTGAATCAGTCTGAGGTAGAGACAAGACGCCTATTGTGACATTTAGCTATTGGGGTGTTTGGATCTGGGGTTTTGCTCTGTGACTCTCTCTAGCCTCTGCATTAAATAATGTCAATGTTTTCAAGTCTCTAATGCAGTATGTCTGAGAATGAGACATAGGAGAATGTTACATTTCACAGCCGTATCGTCTTCCCTGTGCACAGCCCAAACAAATGGGATTGTGCAGAGGAGCTGTGCACGGTGATGTGGGTATACCCTCCAACCCGTAGGCAGGGCCTTTGCTGTAGTGTCGGTCTGTTAAACTACCCCTAGGTGGGTTTTGGCCAATATATCCTCCACCCTCATATCCCTCCCCTCAGGCCTGCTTTGGAGGCCTGTGCGTAGCTGTGCCCTAGCTGCTAAGCCCTATAATAGTGCGTGCTCTGTATCCTTTTCTAGAATACAAGTACAAAGATATAGCTTGTCTGCTGAGGGACACATCAGAGGAGGGGGAAACAAAGTGATTTCTTTAACATTTTTATTCTTTCATTTACTTTTTATTAAGATCTCTAGTCAGTATAAATGAATATAATTTTCTTACTGCTTCTTTCTTTAATTCTGCTAATCCTATGAAATGTAGGAAAGTGTCGTGTTTATCCACCTTTTAACAGTTCTGTAGAATTAAGGATTTGTTGTTTTGCCTTGGAAATGTGATAAACTGACTTTTGACCTTTTCCAGCACTGAGCCAGCTGCCAGGAAGTTAGTGTCCGAAACGCTTTGGGCCTGATTCTTCTCTCCACCATCACCATCCCCCCCGGTTTTACACTAACATAACCCATTGTCTTCAGTGGAATTATTCCTGGTTATCAGCAGCATGAGAGGAGAATGTGTCTTCAGCTTTGTTATTCTGAGGAAATAAAATTCTACAGTTGCTGAGCTGGCAAATTTCATTTTCATTTGGAGTTCTTTCCATTGCTGAAAACACCCATCTCGTGACTTGTACAGTAAGTGACTGTTCCTTGGATGCACTGGTTCTCTCCAATGAGTTGTGTGTGAATCTCTCTGCATTGAGCAGTCCCTTTAAAGTAATCCCAAGATTTCCAGTTCTGTTTAGTTCAGCCTTTAAAGACCTATCTCCGTGGTGACTGATCTTCTGGTTCCTTAGGTGATCCCATAATACCTTTTTCACTGTATGTTTGAATCTAAAAATTAACCATTTATAGGGTAAGATGTCACATATGCAGATAATAAGGGTCTGGTCCTGCTGCCTTTCCTTGCCTGGAATGCCAATGAACTTTGCTGGCATTGCAGAGTTGGGCTCTAAATAATGACAGAAGCAAACTAGATTTTTGCGCTTTTTATTGAGTGACATGCAGGACAGCAGTCACTGGTCAGTGCTACAGCTCAGTCATGAGATAAATTGAAAGACTATGGGGGGGTTCCAGTGAGGGGGCAGCCATGCTGGGTCACGGGTCAGGATGCTGTGCTGTCAACAAATGCTACAGTGGCCACCCCTCCTCTTTAGTATAGATCCCACCCCCTCATTCACCCCCAGGCTCTCAATCACCTTGCCCTCTAGCAGAACTCTTCTACTGGCCTTTTTACTCAAATGGCCTCTATTTCTTGCTGGCTGGACACAATTTTTCATTTTAAATGAGGGAAATACTTTTTCAGTCATGCTGACCTAGCCAGAGAGAGAGGTCATTTCCCAGACAGGCCACTCTTCCTGGGCCACTTCATCCCTGGTATCAAACACTTCTTTTAAAAAAAGCTTTTTATAGCCCTGCATGACACATTTGAATACATCTCATCGCATGGAAGGGACCGTCCCTGACTGGTGTAAATGGGTATAGCTACGCTAAAGTCCACAGAGCTACAGAGATTTAGGCCAGCTGAGGATCTGGCCTCAAATACTCAGTTCATCTGTGCTGGTGTCTATTTATTTCTAATGTGATTCATCAAGATGGCTGTAGCCATCATCAGTTTGCTAGGTAAACATTGTCATGTGGTGGTGTTTTTTTTTTATTTACCTTATTTTCTTCAAGGTAACTGACCTTCATTGGGTGCAATGACAGAAACGTGCCAAGACATCCTGCTGGCGATCTTGGAGGAGCTGGTAGAGGAACAGAGAAAGAAGTTTAAATTGAAACTCCAGGACACTGAACTGAGGAAGGGCTATGCAAACATTCCCAAGGGACCTCTGGAGAAGGCTGATGTAACGGACATGGTTGATATGCTGATTAGATACTACCAACAGGAGTATGCTGTGGAGGTGGTGATAAATGTGCTGGATCAAATCAATGATAAGGATCTGGCTGAAAGGTTGAGGAGAAAGTCAGCTGAAGGTGGGTGGTGATTAGGATGATATCTAGCCCCTGTCTGTAAGTATAGATAGAGATGAAAGGTAGGAGCTGGATTCTGTGTTTTAGTGCAGCCCCTTGGCATTGCAGTCCTGGTGCAAGGGGGCCCTAAGGCCACAGGAGATTGTCCTGGTATAGGTTGATCCTTCAGGGGCACAGAGACTTGCCTTCTCCAATATAAACACATAGCAATGTCTATGTTTAAAAAACAAATCCCCCAAAACAAAACACTCCACTGCACATCCAACTCCTCCCCCGCCCCACCCCAGAGAGAGGACGAGATAGAGAACAAACCACACATGAAGGAGTTAGTCATCTCAATGCACTGGTGGAAGGTGCTGACGAGGGAGGTATCAGAACCTAGGCAGAATGCAATAATGGCTCCTAGGCTACCTCTGCTCCTGGCTGCTAACGAGAGGAGTGACTGGGGCTTCCTTGTACCCTAACAATCCCTAATTGTCATACTGGCCCTTAAGGCCATCTTCAAACTCCTTGCTGGATTGCACTGTGTATTTTTTTTAGACACAGCTATGACTCTGGGCCCATATGTCTGTATCATTATAGCGTTATCATAGATATGACCTATATATTCTGTTTATAGCACGTCCAGGAATCAAGACATGACAAAGTGTGTCTTTTCTTTCAGTGTGGAAAACCAGACCTGTTTCTGTAAAGGCCCCTGACATCAGTAAGTCACTGCCCCAGCAGTTTGTGCACTAGTTCATACTGTTGAAAAACTACATGGGTATCAATCTTTTTAAAAGCCTATTTTTGTTTCAACACTGAGGACCAGCAAAGTGATATGAAATACAGTGGCACATGTGTGAATGTGCTTGAATTCAGTGGAACTCCATTTACAATAAAGTAAAATGGAAGGTCAGAGTGCATCAAAATGTGCAGCTCCCAAGTCTACTTAAACTGAAACTTCCTCTTAGACTGAAGTGGTTCAGTGGAAACAAAATGACTTTGCTCTAGGAGAGTTCCACTGGCCCTGGACGTGCCAGGTATTTGCTCAGTACGGTTGGTCTAGATGTAAATCTGAAATGGATTTTGGGAAGATCTCTGAACTGTAAGGAAATTGGATCCACTTCTGAGCTTTGAGGCTCAGGCCATCTTTACTGTAAAATGTCCTCTAAAAATGACTATTTCTATCATATTGATATATTTAAGGATATGTTCTTAAATAGACTAGAATACTGGTAAACTGTTCTCTTCTCTTTTCCAGATTACAGAGTGAACTATGTGGCCTCCGTGAAGGAAAAATTTAGAAGAGTGAAGGATTATAATTCCAGGCCAGGAGAATGGGTGTCTTTGGAAGACCGCTACACAAAGCTCTTTATAGTGAAAAAACACCATCAAGTAGAAGATAAAGAACATGAGCTACTGTCTAGAGGAAAAAGACACATGGAGATCATGAGGAAGCCAAGCAGCTTTGCGGACTCCCATGTTAATGTGGAACATCTTTTTGACACATTATCAGATGGCACAATAACCAGAAAAGTGATTTTACAAGGAATAGCAGGGATTGGAAAGACTGCTACCGTTGGCAAAATTATGTATGATTGGTCATCTGGGAGGCTTTACCAGGGCAGATTTGATTATGTTTTTCATTGGAGCTGCAGGGAGCTGAACCAAAGAACAGAAAAACTGAGCCTAGCTCAATTAATTTTACAAAACTGGGGACATCCAAAGCCAGAGATAGGGGAAATTTTGGCTTGCCCAGATAAAGTCTTGTTTGTCATCGATGGCTTTGATGAACTCAGGTTTCCTGAGGATTATGATAATAGTAAAAGCTTATCCTGTGATTTGGACACGCTTCACTCAACAGCAGCGGCTGTGGTAGAAAACCTCCTGAGCAGCAAGACCCTTTCTGAAGCGTGCCTTCTAGTCACAACGAGACCCTTAGCCATAAGAATGCTGGAGAACCATATGAAAGCTGACCTCTGTGCAGAAATTGTGGGCTTCTTGGAGGAAGACAGAAAGGAGTTTTTCAAGAAGTTCTTCAAAGATGAAGAGAAAGCAACCTTTGCCTACAGTTATATCCAGGAAAATGATGTAGTGTTCACCATGTGTTTTGTCCCCCTCATCTGCTGGATCGTCTGTACAACCCTGAGCCTTCAATTGAGGTCTAGCAAAGAGCTTGATCAGAAGGTGAGCACAACCACTGAAATATTTACCTATTTTGTGGCCACTTTATTGCAGTCCCATGGTCGTGCACAGACATCCATGCAAGATCTTTTTCACAACCTTGGATCATTGGCCTATAGTGGTGTGAGGGACCAGAAAGTGCTGTTTGATGAGAGCACGCTGAGAAAGTGTAACTTGGAGGTGTCAAAAGGTCCATCAACTTTCCTCACAGAATTGCTGCAGGCAGACATTTTTGTGGAAACTGTGTATAGCTTTGTCCATTTGACTGTGCAGGAGCTGTTTGCTGCCTTGTTCACCTTCTGGAACAAGGAGAAAGCTTCTGAGCTCTTGAAAGAAGCCTTTGTGGAGAATAAAAGCCATTTGATCTTAACTGTTCGCTTTCTGTTTGGATTGAACAACGACAAGTCACTAAAGCCTTTGAAAAGGTTCTGTGAAACAGGCATGGGCATCTCAAAGGATGAGCTGCTGAAATGGACTAAGAAGGCGCTTCTTATTTGCCAGGAACAGGGCAAGCAAAGCCATCTCCTTCTCGAGCTGTTACACTGTTTGTTTGAGATTCAGGATGAGGAGTTTGTCCTAAGTGTTTTGGAGGAGATCAAGGAAGTGGTCTTCCTGGAGAACAATCTAGGGCAGGATGACCAACAGGTGATACTGTACAGTCTGCAGCGTGCCAAGGAATTCAATCAGCTGAAATTGGCCAGTCTGAAAGAGAGAGACATGATCAAACTGATTCCATTGCTAGGAAAATGCAAACAGATCCAGTAAGTACCATCAATGTGACCAAACTTCAGCAGAGTTCACAATATTCTGATCTCACTTGTCTTAGTGTGAACAAGAAATGACTTTACAGGAGCCAGTGGAGTTATAGTACTATAAGTGAGGTCAGAATCAGGCCCAATAATGTTAATAAGGTGAAATCCAGGCAAAATTTGGCCTGAAAAATTCTTGTTACTTGCGGTTATATATGAGCCATCATGGAACCTCACAGCATAAGGTGAGTTTTCAGGATCTGCAGTTAAACAGCACCTCCCCCGCATCTGGAATCCTTTGGAGTTGGAAACATCCAACTAGCTCCGCTCACGCTCCTGTGCTAATATTAGCAAAGTATCCAAGCCTGCTGCCCCTCTGGGTCCATACTTGGGGGACTAGCCCATGCCGCCACCTATGTCCCAATGTCCATATTGCAGTAAGCATGGAATGCCTCCATGTCATTTTTAGTCAGTCTTCAGAGAGCTTCATATTAAGACCCTTATCCAAACGTATTCAGGTATCTGCCATCTTCTTCTCTTCACTTGTCTCCACCGCTCATCCTTCATCCCAGCCCAACCAAATCCTCCTCCTTTCCTTCCCAGTCTTACCCTTCTCTCTTCCCAAATAGCACTGCAACTCCAGTGCCTAGCCTCCTGCTCCTTTTCTGTAACTCCCAAGTTCCATGTCCTTCCCCACCCAATCCCTTACCCCTATCTGGACACTTGCCTCTTCTGGTCATCAGCTCCTCAGTCTCTCTACTCAACCCAGATCCAATTGTTAATTAATAAGCTAAATACTGTGCAGTGCTCCTTCACTCTGATATTTTCTGTATCTGATATAAGACTGCTACATATTGTCCTTTAGACCAAAACTCCATAGGAGTCTATTGCAATCATTCCTGTGATAACATCAGTCTTTGTGTTGAACGGTCTTCCCGATTAGCAGAGCATCTACTCCTGTAGCCTCCTATACAGCTATTAACACTGCTAAATCTGTTTTTTCTCCCTATAGTTTGAATGCTTCTGGAATCTCATTGTCTACGGTACACAAGGTGTGTGGTCACCTTTTACAAAAGTGTAGAATGACCAGACTGCATGTGGAGTATGAAGAAGAAAATGGAATGTATTTTACCGTGGAAGCAAGCTGTGAAAGGGAACCTTGCAGGTAAATACAACCATTTGTCTTGCGCACTCCAAGAGACAATCTAGAGAGAGCACATTAGTGGCAAACACTGCAGAATGGCTCATATGGCTTTGGGCAGTGACTGTAGAATAACATGGTGCTTCTGTAAAAGGCAGCCAGAGGAGGATAGTTGTGTTCATCTGATATCTGATGGCAAGAGAGTTGAAAGAGAGCCCTGCAATTGTGTACTTTTCAGTTCAGCAGTGGATAGTAGGATCTAGCCTTTCCATATGTTGTCCCTTTTACACTCATATGGGATAAAAGTGATCATGAAATTAAATGAATGATTCTAAGGAATGGTAGAAGAGCAAACAGCAGAACAAAGACAGTGGACTTTAAGAAGGCACACTTTAGAAAACTCAGTGAATTGACAGGTAAGGTGATCCCATGGAAAGCAAGTCTAAGGGAAAAAGAGTACAGGAGAGTTGTTGGTTTTTTGAAGAGACACTATTAAGGACATGAGCAAACTATCCCAGTGCCCAGGAAAGATAGGAAGTAAGAGAAGAAGCTGCTCTGGCCTAGCCAGGAGATCTTCAACAATGTGAAACTCAAACGAGTCCTACAAACAGTGGAAACTTGGTCAGTTATGAAAGATGAATATAAAATTAAAACACAAGTATGTAGGGACAAAATTAGAAAAGCAAAGGCAAAAAATGAGATTAAACTAGGGTAACAAGAAACCATTTACAAATACATGAAAAGCCAGATGAAGACCAAGGACAGAGTAGGCTCATTACTCAGGGAGGAAGGAAAGATGATAACAGAAAATGCAGCAATGGCCAAAGTGTTAAATGCCTTTTTTTGTTGTTTCAGTTTTCAACAAAAAGGTTATTGGATGATTCACCTAAGGTACAAGAGTGTAAATGAGGTAGAATCTGAGGCTAAAATAGGGATGAACAAGTTAAGAATTACTTAGCCCAGGTCCACATTGGTGCTGGGGAAGGAGGGAATTGATCTAAGATACCCAACTTCAGCTACGGGAATAGCATAGCTGAAGTAGACATATTTAGGTCGATTTACCACGGCATCTTCACGGTGCTGAGTCAACTGCTGCCGCTCCCCCGTCGATTCCACCTGCGCCTCTCGCAGCAGTGGAATACCGGAGTCGACAGGCAAGCACTCAGGGACAGATTTATCGTACCTAGACTAGACGCAATAAATTCACCCCCGAAAGATCGATCGCTATCCTCCAATCCAGCGGGTAGCGTAGACCTGCCCTTAGACAAGTTAGGCCAGATCTACACTACAGGGCTATATCAGTATAATTACATTGCTTGGGGGGTGAAAAATCTACACTCCCGAGCAACGCAGTTTTACGAACCTAACCCCCTGTGTAGACAGTGCTATGGGAACGAGATAGCTTCTCCTGGCGACATAGCTACCACCTCTTGGGGAAGTAGGTGGGTTAACGACACCAACAGGGGACTGGACTAGATGACCTATTGAGGTCCCTTCCAGTCCTACATTTCTATGATAAACTCAGCTCTATATGCAAAGGGACAGCCCTAGATTAGTGCGCCATATAATTCCACCTAAGCCTTATTTTGGTGTATTTAAATAGGATTTACTTAAGGTGTAGGCCTTATGCTGGCCCTCTGCACAGGGGAGAATTTCACCCCAGTGAACTCCTGAGTTCTAATCCCAGTACTGCTGCTGAATCACTGCGAGGGGCCCTGGGCAAGTTGCTTAACCTCGCTTATCTGTAACGTGAGATGGATCTGTTTTGAAGATTAATTCATGATAATGTTTGTGAATTGCGATCATGATAGATAGTGCCATATATGTAAGTGCTACATGTTACCATCATCTCTGTGTTTTAATGAGATGCCTAGTTCATGGTAAAGTTTATCATGCGCTAGTCGCCGTTGACAGCTCCATCTTAATTCTGCCAATGCATCACAACTTGATAAGGCTCAGCGTTTCTAATGGCCTTCCTCAAATGCACGGCGGGGTAGAGCTGCTGCGTCATAGCTTGCTGCATGTTCACTCAGTCAGGGAAATTCTCACCCCGTGCAGGGAGCCAGCATGAATCCTGTGCACCAACTCGTTCCCATGCATGGGGAATTTCATGCCTAGCTAGTGCTGGTCTTGCCAAAATCACAGAGCTGTTTTGAATAGCAGAGCAACGTAAAGAATCACAAAATTGTAGGGTTAGAAGGGACCTCAAGGGTCATCTAGTCTAACCGCCTGCCAAGATGCAGGATTTGTTGTGTCTAAAAGAAGTGGTATTCTAAGTTGTCATTTTGTTTTATTTGTCTTGTAGTAAATGCATTGCATATGATGGTGTTAGAGGTGACCTGGAAAAGGAAAAGAAAAATTGGACTTGTGCTCTGTTTTGCCCACTGTTTCCCGCCCCCGCCATCCCCAAAGTGCATTTGGATTTTTTCCTATGCTTGTATTTATTTTGGAAATATCCAAATATCAAATCTAGTTCTTATCAGGTTTTGGTAGATGATGCATTGGAGGGCTCAGAGAGATAGATAGTGATTCCTTTCAGCACTTGCTTGGTGGGACTGGAGTATTAACAAAGAAGTTTGCTTGTGCACGTGTCTCTTGGTTTGAGTTCACTTGCTGTTAGTTAAAAGTCTGTACTTTTATTAACCTGAATTTTTTAAAAAGTCACTTTCTCTTTCACTTGCATGGTGTCTTTAATGGCTCAAAGGCTAACAGTTCTCCAGTTGACCAAAGAATCTTAGAAGAAGAATTGGGTAGACAAGATCTAAATTTTGATGTCATAACAGAAAAAAAAAATCTTCCATTTCAAAACACCATATAGGTCTCTTCTTTCATATATTAAATTATTTTTAAAAAATAATAAGAATAGCCTAATTTCCAGGCCCCTCCCCCACCTTTCCTATTCCTTTGCTGGTCATCTCTGAGCCGCAAAACCGTTCAATTTTGTATTAGCCAGCTGGAGACCGCATTGATTTTTCCCTGACATTTCTCATTTTATTTTCCCACTCTGTCAAAACCTCTAAGTAAGGTGATCTCATTCTGCTTACAGAGTAACTTTAGGTAACCTTCCTGAAGACACTGCCATTGCGATTTGTGACCATGTCATTCCAGCTCACCCTAGCATTGTCACCCTTGACGTGAATGGGATTCAGGGAAGGGAGGAATTCGTAAAAAGCCTGAAACGCACTCTTCTGGACTCGGACTGCAGACTGGAATCAGTGGGGTAAATGGATATTTGTCATTTCAAGTTATCAGACAGACTCACCAGTTCTCAGGTGACTTGCCATATCCTTCCTCTCACAGAAACTGAGCCAGGTTCTTCCTAATGAAAAGCATCCATTTATTTCAATTTCATACTTCAGGACAGAGGTGGGTCATCTTGTGAGGGTCAAAAAGGTGTTTACAGGTGGTTTGATTTCAATTTTATTTTCTGTCAAGCTTCAACATTGAGAACCCCAGACTCCAGGCTTTCCAAGACATCTGCCAACATCTTGCTACTCGCCGTAGCCCGAGAAAATTCCTCTTATTCCGAAGGTATGAGGAGGACGAAATACACTTTGGATATGAGGCAAAGGATGAGGAAAAGAGTGGCAACAGGTACATTTTAACTGATTCTTCTTCCTTTGTCTCTTGTTGAAATCATATGTAGTATGGGAGAGTGTCACTGGGAGCTCAAAAAGTGCATCTAGCTTTATTAAAATAATGTCACAGGGGCTCTCTTTATGGAAGGTTTACATGTATTTTCATCCTTCCCTGAACTGAGACAGAACATGGCCAAAGCCTAAAAAAATGGAGTGATTGAAATTTGGGCTTCACAGCCAGGGGTTTCAGTGTGCAGTTTTCTTGGGTTTGGTCTCTGCACGTGAAGGTTAACGGTCCCAGGATCCAGATTCAGAGTGCCTGTAGCATTCTGTATGTAAATGGGCTGCCTAAAAGTTCCAGTATCCTGTTCTCAATTTCCTGGTCTGATTATCCTGGTTTTAGTTCATAAGGTGGCAGTCCCAGTTCACAGACTTCAGCCTCACCCTCATACATAAGGTACCCCTGTTTCAGAATACAACATACCCCTGCCCTGACTGGCCCAGACTGCACTTTCCTCACCAAGCCTGGCATATTTTTTTCAGGATCAAATCAGGGCAATTAGTTCCTGCTTTTCCTGGCTAATTGTTGTCATGGCAATCCCCCACTTATTTCCAGGTCTCAGTGCACTCAGACTCTGGAACTCATTTAATTCCTAAAGAAAGGGGAAAAGGAACTGGCCCGGGAAAAGGAACTAGCCCAGGAAAATGCTGCTGAATAAATAGACATAAAGAACAGGGGATGAGGGAGGGAGAGAGAAGACAGTCTCTCAAACTCCATTTGTATCCCTTTACTTGTACCTTGTTTACACTACACAGTTTTTTCTACGCAAGTTATGCTGACATAAAGCCACTGCTTTAATTAAACTGCTGTTGCATGTCCACACTATGCTCCTTGTGTCGGCGGAGCACATCCACACTAGCAGCTCTTGCACTGACACACAAAGCAACGCACTGTGGGTAGTGATCCCACTGTGTATCTGGCTGCAGGGCGCTCTGGGAAGGGTTTGCACACACACCCCCGCCCCCGCCTCTGCCCATCAGCCTCCGCCTCCCTCCCCGGCCCTGCACAGCACAACAGTATTCCTTCACAGCAGTAGCCTGCCCTGCCTTCCTTGCTGCCGTATTCCTAGTGCTGGGGAGAGCAGGATTCCACATTAATGATTCTGTGATTCCCTCCAAGTTCTCCCACAGCTTCCTCTTCCCACAGACGAAGATGATCTACCCCTGCCCTGTAGTCCAGGCATGAGTGTGTTTGCTGCCAGAAGCCAGCATGCTCAGCTGGGCAGTAGCTATGTGAGCTCTCCACGCTGAGGAATGTCAACACTTCCCTGGGATTTTGAAAGGGGAGGGGCACATGCCTGTATAGCTGGATACAGAGCAGCAGTGTTCAAAACTGAGAGCAGAGTGGTCATGGTGGGCATTGTGGGATACTTTCTGGAGGTCAGTTACAGCGACTTAACAAATGCAGTGTTTACACTGATGCTTTGTCACTCTGATTTTGCTGCAAAAAGCTCTATGCCATCAAGGTGGTTTTATTTTGTCGCCAAAATGGGAATTTTGCTGCCAAAGGTAGCATTGTACACCTCTAGCTTGAGAACATCAAGTGGGAGACAGATATGTTTTTTGGAGTCATCTAGTTGAGATGTGGTACATAGAACCAGATTTCTGAACTTACAGTCACATCTGAAAGGTTGTTTAACATTAAAGTAAAAATGCCTGACCAGCATGATTGGTCTGAAATGATCTTCGTTACGTTCCTCAGAGGCTCTAAATAATGAACTTTAATTCAACGGAGTGCTGATGAGCTTTGCCAGACAGTACCCGCAATACAACACCAAACTGTGCAAAGTAAATTGGTCACAAACCAATTCCCTTCCAATGGACCTTCTGTAGCATTAGCACGTCTCCTACGACAGTATGTAACCCAGGCCTATTCAGTGTAGTGCTTTGTCCGCTTTTAGTGATGACTGACCCACATAGCCAGGTTGATGAGCCTGCTGCATCTTGGACTAGCAGAGGGAGATCTTTTAGCTCAGGCAACAGAGCTCATATTTGTAAGATCCAAAGGTTGTTGGTTTGATCCATCCTTATGATGACTCACCCAGGGGCACTGCATTACCACTGGTGTGTCTTCCCAGACACTGGAGGTGCAGAATTAGGCTCCTGAAGCACTTGAGGCATTGGCACACTTACCCAGGAATTTATATGTAACTTTAACTTTGTCCGAGCAATATTGGGTTGGTTGGTATTTGGTCTAAGGATATGTAAATATAGATCTAGAGAGATTAGAAACGTGAGCAAAACATAACCAAGTGAGATTCTATTTGAAAACATGCAAATGAATACCTCTGGGGGAAATAATCTCAAACAGAGATATTGAATGGGCAGGAAATGGTAATGCTAAAAGACTTGAGAGGGAAAGGAGAGCAATTTAGACATGAATTTGCAGTGTGATATGATAGAAAAGGGCAGCGCAATTTTGAAGCTGCATGCACAGAGGCATCATACCCGAGGATTTTCAGACACTGAGCTTGTTTAGATTTTTAACTTGAGTCAGTGTAAGGTTATTGTTATGAATAATTGTTGATAAAATAATGGCATTTCTACTGCCCCTTTCACCAGATTATCTCAGAGCGGTTACTTGATATGGAAACTGCTATGGAAGAAGAAATGAAAAAATTGCACAGTTATTCTTTTAGCACTTCTTTTCTATAGTTACAATGTAATCTTTTTCACTTTCTTTTATCCAGACTCCAAAAGAAAAAGAAGAATAAAAAGAGAGAGGGAAAAAATGAGGCACAGAAAAAGTGTTTTCCCTGGCCATGTTTAATAAAGAAAACGGGAGAGAAAAAGAAAAAGGACTGCATGTAAATATTCCCTTCCCTTTTTTCCCTCTTTCTTGAAATATTTTCAGTAGTTCAGTGTAATAAGATAGAAGTCCCTGAATATATTTAGCCACAAAGAGACAGATACCAGATCCAAATGAGAATAAACGATGTACTGTTGTAAGGAAAAAATAAACTATAGAAGAATTTGAATCAAAACCCATGCAGAAACTTCAGGGAGCTTCAGACCTAGTTCCAGACTTCATGATTTGTGCCCATCACTATATTAAGTACACCTGAATCCAGGATCTGCAATCCCACAAGCTCTGGGAACATTTAGATCCAAATTTTTCAGTTCAGTCCCATCTCTGAAATAATGTCAGAGAAGAAAAAAAATGTTTTAGTTCTTTTCCTTGGTTGGATTATTATTTGTTTGCAACAGTGCCTATGATGTTCTAGGTAGAGCTGGGAGAAATTGTTTGAACAAAACTTTTTTTTTTTTTTTGGCAAAAAATGCAGATTTGGAGGCAGAAACATTTCATCAATTCATTTTGACATATTTTGTTTCAACATTTTCTAAACAAAATGTTTAAATGCCTTGGTTTAAAGCAGCTTTTCAATTCAAGAATTTTAATATTATTTTTTAAAATATGTTAAATGCTCAAAAATGAAACAAAATGTTTCATTTTGGGTTGAATGAAACCCGAAATAATTGTTCAACCTGAAATATTTTTTTCCAGCTTTTCAATTTGCTAAAAATTTTATTTTTGACTCTATCCGAAACTAATTTTTTTTCCGTTTTATTTGTATATGCCAGTGAACCAGAAAATCTATTATTCTCCCACCTCTTTTGCTAGGTGCTTTCTAGACATACAAAAGGAACAGCCCTTGTCCCAAGGAGCTCACAGACTAAGACAGACACACAAGTAGACAGAGATCCGGGAAGGGAGGACAACAAAATGGATTTTCTATACAAAGCAATAAGATTTGTTAAAAGCAGCATGGCTGGTGGTTTTAAGAGGGACTTGAAAATGGAGATTGCAGGGGCCTAGCATGAGCTGAAGGGAACTGAATGGCATGGAGGTGATTGTTTGAGGTGGGTGGACAGAGGCAGTTTAACTGGTGAAGCTGAGGGAAAAGAGATGATGCATATCTTGACAAAGAAGGGCCACTCTATACAGAACCTTGAAGGAGGATCATGCATCTCTTTGGCTCTTCCTCTATGGGTTCTCTTCCTGACTCTGCTATACTATCTGTGTGACTATGGGCTTTCACTTATGCCAAGATTTTCAGAAGTGTCCTATCATTTTTGGATGCTCAGTTTTTGTGTGCTTAGAATGAGACTCCCTATGGGCCTGATTTTCAGAGGAGCCGAGTGCCTATAACTCCAGTGGACGTGAATAAGAGCTGTGGGTTGTTGGCTGCTCTGAAAATCTAGCTCAAAGTGTTCCAAGTTGGGCATCCAAAACAAATTGCCAATTTTGAATATTTTGAACTTAACTGCTTTGTGCCTCTGTTTCCCCAGCTAGTACGCACTTTGGCAGAGTATTTAGAAATCCTCAGATGGGTAGTGCTACCGGTGGGAAAAAAGTTGTTGTTTCTATTTATCGTTATATCTTCTGTTGTTAAAATCTGCTTTTTCCACTAGTGCTGTCCTCTCCTGTCTCCCTGAAGAGTATTTTCTTGAGCTCACCGTGTGGGTCACCTCCACGTTCATCCCACTAGCCCTGTGCCTGGATGAAAATTCCATCGATGATCAGCTGATGAAAACAATATGCAAAAATCTGAACAATAGTGATTATCAGCTTCAGTCACTGAGGTGAACAGAATCTTCTAAGGCGTCTTCCTGGTATCCAGGATAGGAACATAGGAATCTGCCAGAATTGCCAGGGCCTCCATTTGGCTCAAACAACAAGAAGTCCTTGTGGCACCTTAGAGACTAATTTATTTGGGCATAAGCTTTCGTGGGCTAAAACCCACTTCATCAGATGCATGGAGTGAAAAACACAGTACACAGAATATATATTCTAGCACATGAAAAGATGGGAGTTGCCTTACGAAGTGGGGGTGGTCAGTGCTAACAAGCCAGTTCAGTTAAGGTGGAAGGTAAGTCATCTTTTCATGTGCTAGAATATATATTCTGCTTACTGTATTTGCCACTCTATGTATCTTATGAAGTGGGTTTTAGCCCACAAAAGCTTATGCCCAAATAAATTTGTTAGTCTCTAAGGTGCCAGAAGGACTCCTCGTTGCTTTTGCTGATACAGACGAACATGGCTACCACTTTGAAACCTGTCACCATTTGGCTCAGTATCCTGTCTCTGACAGTGACCCATACTAGGTACTTCTGAGGACTGAAGTTTACACCAGCTGAGGATCTAGCCCCCAGTTTGACTTTCATGAAGGTCTTACACAGTAAATACTCACCAGTGGGAATTACTCTGAGTTGTTGATAATGAGAAATCCAGCGGTTAGTAGGGGGTCTAAAAAATGTGTCTAAGTTCAAAATATCTGCTACAGCAGTCATCCTTCTCCAGTTTGAAGTCTGGCCTATCTCTGTCTATAGTTGTCTTTCAGTCCAGGGCTTGTTTAATCTTTTCTCCTTGTGTCTTTCTTTTTAAAGCCTTCGCTCCTGCAGCATAACCCAGGAGAGCATGGCTAATATCTGCTCGCTATTCTTCTGCAACACGGCAATTTCCTTGGACTTGCAGAGCAACCCCGTGAGGGATGAAGGAGTTAAAATACTTGCGGAGTGCCTGAAGAGTAAAGGCTGCTGCCTAGAAAAACTGAGGTACAGTTGAAGAGAGATGATCTGGTGTAACCATTGATATGGAAAACTGGGCACTGTACCTAGCGCTTAGGGTGCTTTCCACTGTCTTCAAAGCATAGTTACTAACATAGGCCCTGGTCCTGCAAATATTTATTCACGTGCTTAACTTTGCCATCCATTAAATGGGACTGCTCTTAGTAGGCAAGGTAAGCATGTGTCTGTGGCCTGGGCTATGCTAGAAAATTGTCAGTTTAACTCCATCTCTCCACACCCCCTGAGCAATATAACTAAGCCAGCCTAACCCCTCGTCTAGACAGCGCTAGATCGATGGAAGAATTTTTCCATCAACCTCGCTACCACCTGTCAGGGAGGTGGATTAACTACAGCGACAGGAGAATCCCTCCTGTGGGCTTAGGCAGTGTCTACTCTGAATGTTTGCAGGATTGGGGCCATAGTCTAAAAAATGAAGGGCCAGACGATGGCCAGCAGAGAATTCTCTGTGTTCACAGGAGCTCTTTTGCTGGCCAAGGCTGCCTCCCTTATCCTGGCAGAAGGGTTCTGGGGATAGGGCACAGGCAGGATAGGATTGGGGAGGCAGGGCGGAGTGGAGCCCTTCTGTACCCAGTCCTCTCAGACCTGAGTAGAAGAGACACATCAGTCCAGTTTTTCTTTCGTGGTTATTTCAGCTTATCAAGTGCTGCCCTCACAGAAGACTGCGTCCCTGCCATCACCTCCCTGTTTTCCCAGAAGAACACCCTGATTTGGCTTGACCTGAGCTTTAATAATCTCGGAGATGATGGAGTGAAAGCCTTGTGCTCTGCCCTGAAAGATAAGGAGAGCCATCTTGAGAAGCTAATGTATGTCCAGGCTCCATTCTTTTTCCTTTTCATTTTGTTGATGCAGTAGAGTGTCCCAGGCGGGTTGTTTACAAAACTGCAATGTACTCCGTTTTCATGATGGTTTCAGTGATTTTAGGCAGCAATTAGGTTTCAGGCTCTCTGATTCTGAGTCTTTCCATTTTCTCCCTATTGCGTAGCCTTGAACACAACGGCATCACTAACAACTGTGAGAAGGAGCTCATTCAACTCATTGAAAACACCCTGTCTCTGAAATACCTGTGCTTGGATAATAACAAGTTTACATCCTCCTCCAAAACCCGCATCTATGGCATATGGGGCAAGTATCATGATGAGGAGGAAGAGGAGGAGGTGGAAGAAGACTGACTGTGAGTCACAGACACTGCACTCAATTCTCCCTTCTTGACTGTGAAGGTAAGTGCAGATCTTGGGAACTTCAATATGTTACATAAACATGGTGCTAAGGAAAGGTACCAGAATGAAACCACTGGGATGTTTACAGCAAATTCTTTACACACTGAACAAAGTGCAACACAGGATGCAGCAGTGCAACCATTTCCTATATTGCTCTGCCCATGAGCCTCAACACTGGCATGGACGGCGCACCTCTAAGAATGAGATGGTTACAGTCTCCAGGCTCACCCAGCCCTTGGCTTTTCTGATGTGACTGGCATAAAGGTGCCAAGCAGAGGTGATGGCAGAGAGAACAAAGAGGGCAAGAGGAAACCCACCTATACAAATCCAGAAATTGAAATCTGAATTTCAGGAATGACCTTATCAAGTGACCTGACATTTATAGAAGGCAACTTTTGCAAACTACAGTCACCTCGGAGCTGCAGCCTGGTGATTGTTCATTACACTGAAAGAAACTAAGGCAAATAACTCTGGCTTGTGCGTAAAGGTTTACTGGTTCTTGTGTTATACTGAACAGTACAGTGTAGTACAAATAGTTCCAGAATTAAAGGCAAATGGAAGACATCACCTGTTTCATGTCCAATTTCTATGTTGTGAGCTGGCTGGGGCAGGGACTGTCTTTGTCATTTGTTTATACCGTAACTATTACAAAGTGGCCTGATTCTTCACAGGGGAGCTTAGGTGTTACTGCACTAGAAATAATAATATAGCCATGCAATAATCAGTTATTCAGTGTTTTAATGCAAGGATCAGGCCTGGATTAGGTTCCTCAGGTATATTCCATGCATGATCTTTATACTCCCCTATTTCGCACAGAGAGGACCAAAGGAGTGGAAAATCTGATCCTTTGGACTGAGATAATGAGGCCTCCTCCCCCCACCTCACAAAATCCTGTGCGGCATATGGCATCCATGGGTTTTGGGTGGACGTTGCTGGGATGTCAGTTAAGGGCTCTTTGCAGCTTTGTTCCTTAGAAGTCCATGGAGATTTCCCCTAGTAAGTAAATTCTGCCACTCTCAGGGTTAGTTAATGCAAACACCTGGTCAGTACTTTTGGCTGTTCCCCCATGTCTCCATGCGGGCACTGAGCCAGGAACGATCAGTCAGGCCCTTTAGAGATACATGCTGCCATAGGGATCAGGGTCTCACTTTCCAAGGTTGCCCAGAAACCAACGGGATTTCTCTACACATCATAGTACATCCATATGGTAAGACGGCCACTCTGAAGGTTTCTCACCTTGAACTCATGATCCAGAATAAACTCTGTGACCAGCATGGTTGTGGGTCTTTCTCACTATGTGTGGCCTAGTAGTTCTGTTTTTTCGGTATGGCCTGGTCGAGGCCTGGATTTTTTTGTCATTTATGCAAGTTAGAAAAAAATGCCTTGAAAATTGGTATATCTTAGGTCCTTTTTAGATTCTCTGGGATTCTATACTGTGTGAGCATTTCATGTACCGTGCGCTGGATAATAACATGAGGATTCTGTTCGTATGAAACTAATGTGACAGATTTCCGTTACCAATCTGCCTGTGCCTCAGTTGATCAGGCTAAGACCGCAGGATCGTAGGGGCAGAGATGAAGAGAACACACCATGTGACTGAATTTTAAAGCTTTATTAATAAAATAATTTTTAAAAAACAGCGGTGAGTGCGGGAACTGCTTCCATGTCACTCAAAGGAAGGAAGAAGCGTTACTACTCAAACCCTGATGCACTTTCATACTCAGACACGCTGCCCCAAAGTGGCCAGGCCGGGGGTTACCTTCAGAGGAGGAGAGAGATAGAGAAAAGTGAACGGGAGGTTATCCTGTGCACAGGTTGTCCAGAGGTCCACTGCAAAAACTCCAACTTGCTTCTGCTCTTGGGAGGGGTTTTATGCCCTGGGGTCTCTTGGGGGCATCCCCTTCAGAGATCTTTTCTCGGTGTTCCAGTCCAGAGCACCTTTTGTGGCTTCTTCAGCTTCCCCAAAACACACCAGCTCCAGGGTCACAAAGGCAGATGGTTGAGTCTCACTGGGCGGCCAAATTTCGCAAATGTAATCTCAGTCCTGCAATTTGTTTTGCCTTTATTTTGCTTCTGTCTATATTTTTCACAGCCAGCTGGGGCTGAAAGCAGTTTTTTGGTGCTTGGCATGGTCTGTGTTGATTCTTGACCTTGAACGCAGAGCAGCTCTCTCTTTATCTCTAGGCCAAGCTGACTTTTCATATTAACCCGTTCTTTGCTCTTTTCTTCTTCCCCCTCTCTCTTGGCCTACTGAAACCTGCAAAGGAACATTTCACACTCACACCTTTAACCCCTCCCATAATGTTTTTCAATACTTGCAGCAGTGTTAGCAACGTACAATGGTGATCTGCAACCCCCCAGGGAACTTGAAGAAGGGGGCCATTGGGGCATGACACCAACTTGGCTTTTTAATTAACACAATTGTTTATAGAACTACTCCAGACACACCTTAACCTTTCTAGCCATGTGCACACTTCCCAGTTTCTCCTGCAACCTATTCTCCGACCTCCATGGTCCATGTTCATTGCTACAATGAGAATTATAGATTCCAAGATCAGAAGAGATCATTGTGATCATCCAGTCTGACCTCCCATATTATATTGGTCATAGAATTTCACCCAGTGGTTCCTACAGCGAAGACAATTCTACAAAGAATCCAGCTCAAGAACATTTACAATAAAAATAAATTCCTCAATGTTTTGCTTTTGACTGTAACTATCATGACTCATAAAACACCATAGTCTATAACCTCTGCAGATCAATACAGTGTGAGACCTCTAATGCCTTGTAAACTGGAACATGTAATGGGATTAAGATTAAAATGTACCAAGGCAGCTAATTTTTCACTCACTATTAATATTTATAGGCTCTTCTAAATGTATTTCACAAGTTTCAATAACAACCTAGTAACCTGGTGTGGCATTTTAGCAATTTATAATCACCTTCTGTAACAGAAATCTGAATTAATCTTTATACATCTCATTAGTTTAGCTATCACAGATCTTTTACAAGGCAATTGGCTTTCAGCAGCCTTCATTTAATTTAATTTATTAATATCTCATTTATATTTCACATGTGCTGTTTTAATTATTAAATCACTTCATCTCTGGAACATAATTCTGTTATACAGTACCTACCCTATGCTTTTAGAGCTTGAAAATTTTTAAAAGGCATTTTTGAAACAAGAAGGCTTTTGTTTGTTTAAAGTCAAGATCCATTTAATTTTGCTTCGGGTTCTTGTTTTAAAAAAATCAGATCTTAATTTTGAGGCAGAGGTTCGCAAAGTTTTTCTTGGCAACTGAAATTGATTTTTGTTCTTTTCAAAAAAATTTCTCTCTATTATATCCAGATATTAAATTTTATAATAGAATTACAAAAGTGCAAACTATATTGAGCAGAATTATCATCAGAAGCACCATTAAACAGAAAATACAGATATTTGGGTGTTGGGCAGGAAGAGGAGTGATCAGTAAATAATCTTCTCCCATAGCACTGTAGCAATAGTCACATCTGCTATCCAATGTAAAAATTATGATTATTAATTTCAGTGAATAATCTGAAGTGTGCATGCCATTAAGAATAATAATAATTCATGTTCACAGAGCAGCCTTCAGCCAAAGGTTGCCAAAGCAGTTACAAACAATGCACCATCAGTCCTGCTCATCTTCTCCTTCCCATTAGTTCCATTAACTTCAATGGAACTATCACGTGAATAGACGCTGCAGAACTGGACAGGATGCTGGGACAAGCATAGAGATATAAAGTGTTCAGCTGTCTTACTCTGGTGTCCTGCTCTAGAACCCAGCTTAAAGAGCTGTTTGCTAACTAATGCTGGCAACCAGACTAGGTGGGGTCCCATCAGCTCCAGTTATGGAGCATAAATACCGTATTCCCAGAGTCATCTTCTGAGGCAGAAGATAATTAAGGATAGGAAAAAAGTGGTTCTGCAGAGACAGGAACAGCCAAGCTCATCTTGAGATTATATTGTCAGTTAAATGAACAATAAAGATAACGCCGAGGAAAGGGGTATATCCGGATAATACCCAGGGTGATTGCTGTTAGGAGCAGGATGGGAATGCCATCCACTGAAACAGATGCTAGACACAGTACCACTGAAATGAGGCCATCTCGGGGCTGGGGTGGGGCGGGGGAATGCAAGACAGTATCAAACAGCACACTGAACATTGCACAACAAGGCAGAGAGAGAAAGTTGTGACCGCAGAGAACAGGGAAGCCTCATTCCAAAAAATGTCATGAGATCCTGAGGGTCTGTTTTTTGGCACTGAGAGTGGCAAGCAAAGACCTAATCTGGGTGTAAGTACTGTGACTGCCTGCATGTATTTGGGGATTTGCAATAGCAGTAAGTGTGCTTGCAGTTGCTCATATTCCAAAGCACCTAAGCTTTGAAAATCAGGCCTTTGCTGTCCATGCTGAGGAGACAAGACTTGATATTTTTAAATATCCCATCTGAAAAGTCCACGGGGCATGCACTCAACTTACTGTATCTACTTCCGGACAAGAATGGGCTGAGTCCCCCCGCTTTGATTGGTATCTGAGGTTTCATGGAGTCTAGGGATTCCAGCTTTGATGCTGAGACCATCAACCTGCATCCTGGAGAAAGACCTTCCGCCTCTCTCAGGAGTAATGTTCAGGCAAGAGGCCCAATCCTGCACTCATTGAGGTCAACGGGTATTTTGCCATTGACTTCTAATGAGCAGTATGGGACCTGAGGTACTGCATGAGAGCCAGCAGGAAATGAATACATCTCTGTTACACTGACAGGGTCAGCTCCTCCACTCCTGAAGGAAAACCAGGAGGGAGAAATTCTCAGCAATTTCCTGTTTCCTGTCAAATTGCTCCACCAAGGGTTTCTATTCCCCTTCCTACAGAATAGACAGGTGGTTCCACCCTCGGGACCAGCAAATCCCTCAGTGATCACCAGAGGTAAAAGGCCATTGCTGCAGTCTCTGTTCCTCTACACTGCCTCCTGGCCCTCTGCTGCTCTTCCCTGGCTCCCTGTCAGCAGCTTCCTCTAACACAGGCCTGCACAGCTCGGAAAGTAGCGAGGGCCATATTACTGCAAAAAAACTGGCTATTACTGCAAAAAAAACCAGCTGCGGGTCGGAAAGCCCCTCCCTCACCCTGCCCCCATCTGCTTTCTGCCACCCCACTGCTTGGCTTGCCCCCCACTACTCACCCCCACCCCCGTGGGCCACACAGTGAGCCCGTGTGGGCCGCATGTGGCCCCCCAGGCCGCATGTTGTGCAGGCCTGCTCTATCACCTTGATCAGAAGGTGTCCCATTCAGAAAGGAATGTTGTCCTAGCTGTGTCATGTTCTGAGCAGAGTTGTCACAAAATGGTGGTGATATATATGTGTGTGTGTGTGTGTGTTTCCCTACCTCAGCCCCTCCCATACTCACACTGTGTACAGATCCTCAGACCTAAGAAGGGTTCTCTGCAGGGGCCCGGGGCAGTTTGAGGACAGGCATAGTGATCCATGCACAGAGATGCCCTAATTGTCTTAACTCCTGCCAGCAGGCTATACTTGCTAATTATGTGCGTGTCACTCTACATTAAATCAGCTAAGGACTTGCTGTGATATGAGTAACCTCTGTCAGCTAAAGCCCTCCTGGAGTGAAAGTTTTTAAACAAGGCTATGTGTTCTCTCCTCCCAGGCCAGCAGTTTCTCAAACTTCATTGCACTGTGACCCCCTTCTGACAATAAAAATTAATACAGGACCCCAAGAGGATCATGGTGAGCCAAAGCCCAAGCCCCACTGCCCTGGACAAGTGGGGAAGGAGGGCCAAGCCAAAACCTAAGATAATCTCTGGCTGAGTTACTGAACTCTTCAAATCATGGTTTAGAGACTTCAAGTTGCAGAGATGCCACCATTTACTCTAGTTCAAACCAGCAAGTGACTTATGTTCCAGGTTGCAGAGGAAGGTGAAAACCCTCCAGGGTCTGTGCCGATCCGACTTGGGATAAAATTCCTGGCCGACCCCAAATATGGTGATCAGTTAGCATGTAGGCGAGACCCACCAGCCAGACACCTGGTAAAGAATTCCAATAACCCAGAGCCCTCTCCATGTAGTGTCTCCTTTCCAGCCCTTGGAGATAAGTGCCACTAGCAGAATAGGCAACTTAGTCATTTTTGACCAGTGCCTTTTGAATATTAAATACACTGCAGAATTCTTTGGCTTGAACTACTATGGTACCTCCTTTGCGCACCACTGCAGCCAGTACAAAGGACTCTGGGAGTTAAAAATGCCTGCTGTATCCAAGTGGTGAGGAGATCCCTTTAGAACTGAGGAAGTGACAATAACAGGGCTGCTGAATTGGGTGGGTGACAATGAAGAAGGGAGCAGGGAGTGATTGATTTGGGAAGGCATCAAAACCCATCTCCACCTAGGAGACCATGAGTCATCCCCATCAAGCCCCCATGTCCCTTAGGCCCACCACGCCATGACACAGACCTGCAGACAATGAGAACGAGCCCACGTGTACTGCTACTTGGTGGCTTCGGCAGTACCCTCAGCTCCCCCGTTTGAGACTTTTCTAGTGTCCGTGAGGTACGTTGTAGATTCCCTAGGGGAGCGATGGCAGCAAGCTCTTAAAATAAGGGGGAGTGAAGGCCTTCGTGAGCAGAGTGAGGTAAACTCTTGAAGTAAACAGCTTACAGCCCTGATAGCTTTGCCTTTTCAAGACAATGTCATACCAAAGGCAAAGCTGGGTGAAAGAAGCCCAACTGCTCCCTCTGCTGCTCAGACCCAATATCTCATGGAGTCATGGTAGGGTTTGTTTTGTTTTTTCATGCAACAGATCTGGCTTTAAACAGGGCACTTTTCATCCATGTGTCTTTTAATTGCAGCTGTCTCACTGTTGTTTGTAACATCTTGGAAATAAATTCTGGAAGAAGATTAAATTAAATTAGAAAAAAAATAGACACTTGTGGACAATGTCATTCAGCAAGAATTATAGCAACACATTCAAAAAAAAAAAAAGGTGAAAAATGTTTGTGCTGCTTTTTTTCAGCCAACTCCATTCTTCAGTCCTTGCTCTGCTTTGCTAAGGAAGGTGCCAACCAGTGCCAAGTGGGGTTGTTTTGGTGACGTGTAGAGTCTCTTCCAAGAGCCTAAGTAACAAAGTGACACCACCAAATTTTGACGTGTAGGCCCCTGAACAACCTTCTGATGGTTGGGCAGATCTTTGGGTCTGGCCTAGCTCTGCTCAGTGCTGGACTCAAGGGGTGGGGATAAGGGTCTCCATATGACACCTTTATGTTCCTACAATCCGAGGGGCTGCCATGGGTCCAGGGCTGGTGCAAGGATATTTCGCACCCTATGCGAAATTCCCACCTTGCTCCCACCCCCGCTCCCCCCCGCCCCCAGCCCAGGGAGCCCTGCAACAGCTGTCTACCCAGGGAGTCCCTCCCACCCCCCGCCCCCCACGGCAGTGTCCACCGGGAGTGTAATATTCTGTTTCTATGGATACTTGTCCATTAGGAACAGGACTGAGACCCAATCAAATCATTTCACACAAGCACTGAGCCAGAGATGGCTTTACCCTCTAAAAGTCAGAGCTACTGTTCGTTAGTGAAAACTTTGTCCCCTCCCTCTCCTCTTCCCAAGATGGAGGTTCCTCTCCATTAGCAATTTCATCTGGGCATTGAGTTCTACAGCTCAGGCCTTCCCTCTACAGCAGAGGTTCTCAAATTGTGGTCCATGGACCACCAGTGGTCCACGAGCTCCATTTAGCTGGTCCACGGATAGTTTCTCCTAAGGTGTGCGCCTCGGTGGCCGCACACAAAACAATGAAGGGCCATCCACCTAATTAATGGAGCCACACAGACATGGTTCCACTAATTAGGTGCCTGGACCCTGGAGAAGATGCACATGTAAGCTGAGGTGGTGGCCTGGGGAGAATAGAGGGTAGGTGGGAAGGGGAAATGGGGTGAGAATAGGGAGAGGGGAAAATTTGGGATGTACAGGGCTGCAGTGACCCAGAGAAAGAGGCGGTTTTCCCCAGCTCCCGGGCTGCAGCTGGCGGGGAGAGACCACCCTCCTTCCCAGCCTCAGCTGTATGGCTGCTGTGGCAGGGGAGAGACACCCCCCCGCTCCAGTCCCACCTTGGGGGCTGCTGCAGTTGGGGAGAGAGGGCACATCCATCACATTAGAAAGGTAAGACTCTTGACATTAAAATATGAGTTGTGTGCTTTTATTTGTAGAACAAAAAAAGTTAATTATTACTACGTTTTCTTAATATAGCACTTTATTTAAAGTGCTTTACAGTAGTTAGCTAACAGTACAAACAACATTTGGAAAGATCATTAAGTGATCCACCAAGACCCTGAGCAATTTTCAAGTGGTCCATGGGGGAAAAAAAGTGAGAACCATTGCTCTACATGATACCAACTTTCCTATTGATTTCAGTGGGATCAGGATCAAACCATTTAACCAAATGCTGGGGACTAGCATCCCTCTCTGAGATTCTGGGTATTTCTCCTACCTACAGGATACAGGTTATTAGCAGAGGGCTGTACTCTGTCCAAGATAACAAAAGCCAGCTCAAACTGTTGCATAAAATTGTTCAGAAAATGGTACAAAAGGGAGAGAGGAAGATGAGATTGCTCGAAACAGAAAAGGCTGCTGATAACACCCAATGACTTTGTTAAGGTAAATGAAAAGATAATGAACCCAAATTGGAAATTAGACCTAATTGTGGATAAAATAATTAGGTTATTCTACTCATCACTCCCTTTTGGGGTCCTTTAAAGAAGACTTTGGGGGGATCAGAACACCGAGGACAGCTGGACTGAAAGGGACAAGGTGCACCCTCATGGCTGAATCCTATTATCTCCTGGGATCCATCACAACATGGTTGGGCTATCAGCATACAGATCCTGAGAAATGTTCTGAGCAGGTCAGGCCAGAGAGCAGGTACCAATGGCCTTGCCACCTCAATCAGCTTTGACTAAGTCTTGAATTAGCCTGAAATGCGAGACTTGGGTTCCTGCTGTCACCACCTGCTGCTCCCCAGTGTCATTTTCTTTCCCCACCTTATTTCTTCTCTAGCCTCCCTCGCTTTTTGTCTCTTGTTTAATAAGACTTCGTATTAGCCAGCCAACACTGTCTCCTTCACAACACTGCTGTGAACCAGAACTAGGCAGCCTGAGACTGGCGTAGGCTTGCCAGGTCTCCAAGCGGCTGAGAAGACCGTGTGCTGTGCCTGTGTTTCTCCAGCAGTGAGGCTGCAAGTGAGAGTCCACACCAGAGACACAGGCGGCACTGTCTGCCTTTGCTGTTCTTTTCTCTTCCCTTTTATGCAGGTTTGTCTCATTTTGTCATCAAGGAAATGGGCTCAGGCTTTAACAACAACAACACCAGCCCATTGCAACTACATTTTTCTCTTCTTTATTTTCAAAAAAAGGAAGTTAGGAGTCTAAATACTTTTGACAGTCTGGGTCGTGTTGCCCTTCACCATTTACACTATTTTTTCCTTATAAAAAACTCTCACCAATTAAAGGAAAGGGATGCTGTTTAAATAAAAGCCTTAATTAATCCTTTACATTTCAAATGCTACAGCTGTTTTCCCTTCTTTTTCTGTATCTTTAATAAAAGGCTATCAAAAATGTAATGGTGGTTGTTGCCATGGGAATAAGCAGGCTAAGAGCTCTGTACTGGAAACCCTGTTTCACTGTTCAGTGTTGCATGGTGACAGGGTCATGTTAACATCTTTGACCCATTAGGTCCATTTATTCTATTTTTCTAAATTAACACAACAGCACTTACAATGGTTGCCTTCCTAATATGGCTCGGTGGTTCTGCAGTAGCTATAAAACAACTGAATAAGAATGAGGAAGTAAACATGACTAGATATTTGTGTGTTTTCCTCTTAGCTGCCCATCACCGCTTCCCTAGCACATGCAGAGAATTTAACTTTGAAGGCTGAATCTTTCTTTCCTCCCCCCCCCGCAACTATCTTACTTTCTACACCACCAAAGTGTCTCTACACGTCCACTGCCAACTGCCCCATTCAATCCCTTCTGGAACCAATAATGTTTAAATACTGGACATTCCAAACCGCATTATCCTGGAATCCTCCAGCTACCAGCACTCTGCAGACATTGGCTTTCCCCTTGAGGATCTAAGGAGACCAGTTCTAAGGCAAGCATTTTTAGCTACACAGGATTGTTTCTGGTTACTAAAATACAGGGGGGAAATCACAGACTGACAGATGTTACAGAGGCCTTAAACCTTCCTGGAATGTGGTGGTTTTGAGTAAATGTTATTACTGGTAATAACTAGTTGATGTGAGGTTATGGTACAATTTATAGGCCACTATTTTAACTTTGCTCACAGCTGAACTAAATCTCTGAAGTCGGCTCTGTGTCTGAATCTTATGGCTTGGCAGATACAAATCTTTCTGCTGAAAGAAGCAGTGGGGCTGCTTGTTTAGTTCAGTTTCAGAGGTCACTTTAGAAGAGCTGTCTAAGGGCTCGCACAGGAGATGGGGAGTCTGTTCTGGGAACGAGTCCCAGCTCTGTCACTGACTTTCGATATATTTCTAAGCAAGTTAATTAATTTCTAGGTATCACTTTCCCCAAGTGTAAAAGAAATCTTATAATGGGTCGCAAGGGTTTTTGGGGGTGAATTATCATTATTAGCACTAATTAGATGAAGCCCATGGTCCTAATAATGTTCTAGTGACTCTGCTGAGCCAATGAAAATGTCTTGCTCTGTAATTTATGCTGTTGGGGGCTGGTGAGTACCCAGCACTCACAAATCACTGTTTGGGTCTACCCACTCCCAAACTAGTACAGCTACAGACACTGGGAAAAATCCCTTTCTGTTCCTTGGGAGGAGACTATGACATGAAGTGTGGCTGGGCCAAACCCTGATCCTACTGAAATCAATGGGAAATTTACCAGTGACTTCAGAGCAGGCAGGATTTGGCCCCTGGCTTTTTGAATATAATCCAGTCTGGTGACAAAGGCCTCTGCAAAGGTGAAGATGTGATAAGATAAGGGTTAGCTTTTCTTCCTCTCTTTCTCTCTCTGTTCTGCTGAGTTGATTCCAGCAGTATCAAACCCTGGGGATAGTGAGCTCATGTGTTGTGTGACTGGGATCTGACTGACAGGGGACTATGTTAAATCCAACAAGGGGTCACACCACTGCAAGCTTCGATCAGTCTAAGTCTCCCAAGATGCGTCACCAAGAGTCAAATTCATCTCTGCGTTTAACTGCTGAAGCCAAGATCATTATGCCTGGGATGACCTTGGCCCACTGTTCCAGACCGAAATGCAATGTCCAAAGCCTAATAACTCTGCTGCTTTTGATGTCTGGATTTCTAACTCTATTTGTTGAATAGCTTATCATGAGCCTTCTCTAACTGGAGGAACTTTACTTTTAAATAGCCCAGAGAACCCTGTGCTCTACATAAGCCACACCCACAAGGAAGGTAATGTGAGTTCACACTGCTGCTGGCTGGATTTAGGAGAAAGAGCTCCAAGGAGGAGGCCACATACTGTTATATGGGAGGTCCTCTGAATAAGAATCAGTTAATTGTCCTGTTCATCATCCTACAAGGAAGCAGCCCTTGTGGTATATACTGAACATATGCTGCTAGTCTTATCTACACCTCAGGGGCGACAGATAACTTAAAAGGTATCTCTGCATTACCCTCATACCCCCAAGTATTGTATTTACAGTCTCTCTTCTGGGCTATATGGACAATATACTTGAAGTTCCTGTCCCAGGATTTCTTGTATGGAGTTGTTAGATGCTGGCACATCAGGCTTGGTGAAGGAGGTCCGAACTCCCCCATCACATACCTCTGATTTCTCACTAGGAGCTAAGGGCCTGGTCTACCCTACAGAATTAAATATACTTAAATGTGGATGTGAACACACATTTACAGCCCGACTTTTATAACATGGCCTCTGTTTATTTATGCATCCAGAAAACCCTCTGTTATAACCATGCTGAAGGACCATGTTTTAGCCTAAATATCGACCAGGACCAATCACTGTTCCAATCGCTTGGATTTTTCTGTCCACACAGCCAAGAACAAAATATTCCCTTGTTTTAATAAACTATTTACCCTGCAACCATGTTTAAAGATGGTTGGTGTTGCAGGACAGAGGAGAGATTCTGACCATGTCCACAGTGGGAACACAACCCTGCTAGCTACAGTCATGTTTAAATGATCTGCAGGATTTAACTGGTATCCAAGAAGCAATGTGGACTGGACCAAGGCCCGGGCACCAGGAATCTCTCAGTTCTAATCAGCTCTGCCACTGACTCACCATGTGTTCTTGGGCAAGCCGCTTAATCTCTCTGTGCTGAGTCCTGTGTGGATTCATTAGTTTAGGTTGCATAGTGGTTTGAGAATATGGAGGGCTGTGTATTATTATCCTGCATGTTTCTCTTGACAAGTCAGACCTATGCTAGGTAGACTGTCCTGCATAGATCCCTCCACATAAGACTGTTATACAACACAGTTCTCCAAACAATAACCCTGCCCAAACTGAGCAGGGAAAGCATGCCAGCTCCCTGCTAGCAACGGCCATGTTGACATGCTGTTATGGCTCAAGCTGTTTTGATCCCATGAGGGCAGGGGCTTGAAGTATCTTCTGGACAACCGATCTGAACATGAGCCTTCGGCCTGAAGACAATCTTCACTAGGATAAAATAGCTGAAGTGAACAAGAAAAGAAATGTAAAGAAGCAAAGAATGTAAAGTCCCTGAGGAGATGCCCCGTTAGAAACATAGTAACTCCCATAGGTCTGGAGCAGGGGTGGGCAAACTACGGCCCTGCATCTGGCACTCAGCTATTTTAATCCGGCCCTCAAGCTCCTGCCAGGGAGTGTGGTTGGGGACTACCTCTGCACAGCTCCTGGAAGCAGCAGCACGTTCCCCCTCCCACTCATACACATACGGGCAGCCAGGGACTCTGCAACGCTGCCCCTGTCCGAAGCACTGCCACTGCAGCTCCCATTGGCCAGCAAACAGGGCCAATGGGTGGGGGGCAGAGTGCAGAGTCGCCTGGCCATGCCTCCACATAGGAGCCAGAATGGGGACATGCCACTGCTTCTGGGAGCTGCTTGAGGTAAGTGCCACCTGGAGCCTGCACCCCTGACTCCCTCCCACGCCCCAACCCCTTGTCCCAGCCATGATCCCCCTCTTACCCTCCAAACCCCTCTGTCTCATCCTCCTGCACCTCAGAGCCTGCACCCCCAGCCAGAGCCTTCACCCCCATGCCGCAGCCTGGAGCCACCTCCCCCAGCCTGAACTCCTCATTTCTGGCCCCACCCCAGAACCGTACTCCCAGCCAGAGCCCTCACCTCCACCCACACCCCAACCCCCAATTTTATGAGCATTCATGGCTCACCATACGATTTCCATATCCAGATGTGGCCCTCAGGCCAAAATGTTTGGCCATTCCTAGTCTGGAAGGTAAGTTGAGCTGTGAAGTTTCCACAATAATAATTAATTAATTATTCTTCTCAACTCCTATATATCTGTAGCTCTCAAACCCCTTTACGAAGGGGATCAGTACTATCATTATCTCCAATTTACAGACCTGGGAAAGCATGACACAGGGAGGTGCAGTGATTTAACTAAGGTCACCCATTGACAGAGCAAGAATAGCACCCAGGCCTCCTAAAGGCTAGTCCAGTGCGCTAGTCTCTAGGCCACGTACACTCACTTAAGCTAGCAGCAACTCCAAATCACACTCTCCTCCTAGCTCAGCTCAAGGGTGCAAGTTCAATGCCTCCTAGAGATGAAGCCAAGCATTGAAGCTAGGATCCAAGCCAAACCCATGCTTCTCCAGCCTGTGGAGAGGTTTGGAGTCAGGGTTTCAGTTAAGCCCATTATAGAGATGGGTCCATGCTGTGTAATTAGGATTCTGAGTCAAACTTCCCCAAAGCTTCAGAGAGGTTTCAGATCAGGTGTCCCGATCTGCACTCTTGGCTAGTCCTAACTGGCAACAGGAACAAATCCAGCACTGGTCCAAATCAGGACTTTGATTTCTTTGCCTGCCAAATCCAAGACAACTGGCCAGCTCAGATTCCTTCCTCCTTATCTTGGAATCAGGTCTCTGCTAGACTAGGACTGCCAGCCCCAATCACAGGTACACTGAGCTCACAGCATAGTGAGCCGGGTAGCTGCTCATGTGATTGGCCTCCCCTGTTACCCCTCATAAAGAGAGGAATTATCTTGCTTATTCTCAGAGAAATAGACTCCCTAGCCCCTAAGAATGAGAGCAGAGATCTCCCTGCTCCCCCAGGGAGGAGGGGAGAAGCCACTCACATGCCCTTCTAAGGGACAGAAGGTAAGTCAACAGGCAGCCTTGCAAACCAGGCCAGTGTCACTTTAATGACGTTTCCCTGGCATACATGCAGAGATGAGCAGCTGCTTTGGAAACACTTCATCTCCCCATTTAGTAATTAGCACTGGAGTCAGTAAAAAGCTGTGCACCAAAGCTGAGCGTGCTACTGAAACTGCTCATTAACTCTCAGGTCCCCACAGGGCTAGCCACTTTGTGCCTCCCTGATTCTTGTATGGGGTAGGTTTGAGCACACACAAGTCTCTGATGGACTGTACTCTCAGCTCTAGAGACAAGAGAGTTGGGTAACTAATACCTGTTTGAACCTGCCTGCTACAGCACAGTTTGCAGCCTATGCTGTGACAGTGAATGTTTAGAGATGGACCTGTCCTCTCTGTGTAATAATAAGGAAGTTTTGCCCTTTCCAGCTGAAGATCTCAACATAATTTTGCACCAGTGTGTAAGTATTATCACCCCCATTTTAGAGACTGGGAGTCCAAGGGGTTTGGCTCAGGTGGCACAGTGAGCAATGCGCTGAATACAACCAGAAGCACTGTCTTCCAGAGATGAGTTTTAACCACTAGGCAATATTGCCTCTCAGAGTACAAGGTCTTTGTCTGATGTCAGTGGCCAGGCTGGCGTTAGGTTTTGCAGGCCCTTGTATGAAGTAAGAAGCAGGTGCTTGTCACATTTCCACACACATCAGCTCCTATCTGCTGTCATTCTTCCCCTTCCCTGCCCCCACTCTGACAGCCTTCCATAACTCGTACATGGACCCAGCTATTTACCTAACAAGCAAGAGGTTGAGGGATGGTAGGGGACAGTGTGATGCAAGAGGGGCACTGCTGAAGCTCACTCTGGATAAGATGTCCCTACTGTAGGATGGGGAAAGTAGCTGGATGATGCAGTGAAGGCTATATCTGCCTTTTAACTGAGCAGGTGTGTCCACTGTTTGTTACTTGAGCTCACTGTTGTGGGGGAGAGGAGTTTTGGGCTCCCCATTTGCTGTTAGACAATTGGTTAACTGCAGTGACCACCCTGGCTTTTCAATCCCAGAGGCCAGCTACCTGCGTAGGGTCAACTGTCTACTCCCCACTTCTCTTCTATGTGCCCCACACTGATAGGATTCTGATCAGCACAGAGTGGTAACTGGAGAGAAGAAAGCAGCACTTTGAGCCTTTTTTCAATCAAAAAACATTTTATATAATGGTTTTGAATTATCCCATGGAACTCACTGCCACATGAAATTATCAGAGTCAACATATAGAGTGCCCTGTTCTAGGATACTAAGGAAGTTAGCCCATGGAACACACTGTTAGAGACCATAAGGGCTTGTAGTAAAGGATATTACCAAGATTAACCCATAAAACTCACTGTTGCAGCATGTTTTGAAGTTACCTTGTGGAATTTGTTGCAACAACATATTACTGAGGTTAACTTATGGCATTAACCAATGCAGCATCTTACCAAGGTTAACCTATGGTGCTCACTGAAATGGGATAGCACTGAGGCTAACCTACGGAACTCCCTGCCAGAAGACACATGTAGATGCAGATTGGAGCTCAACCTTCATAGCGCTTAAGACTCTTACATTTTATGGAAGTGCTGATCCGATCTGGATTTGTACACAAGATCTTGTGCCTGTGACTTCCACAAATTAACCTCAGTTTGAGTTTCAGATCAGAAGTGTTTATTCTTCCCATTATATAGATAGGAGTCAGCTAATATATGTTGACATGGATCGAGTCCTGGACTGAGGGCTTGGAGGAGGGGTGTTTTGATTTGGGTCCATCCCTACTGTCAAACACCCTTGAAATTTACAGAAGTTCAGCTCCAGATGTTCACCCTGTGACTCTGTCCATCTCCAGTACATAGATCTACATGAGAGAAAGAGAGACAGAAAGGCAGATGCTGCCTAGTCTTTTACCCAGCTGTGACGAAAACAGTGTTCATTCATGTCACTAAAGAGGGAAAGGGGGCAACTCTCTGTCTCTCTCTTAAAGTTTTTACTTGGGCTGTGGCACCTTTTCATTTCTACACCACAGGAAAGCACAACAATGCATGGGGCTCAGAGGAGGGCAGGGGATGTGAAGGGTAATATCTCATCCAGTTTCCTCTTTTAAACACATGGCAATTGACCAAGCTTCCTGCTCCGTTTGGTATGAGCAATAGCAGGCTGACCATATTTCCCAAAGAGAGAATGGGACATGCCCAGGGCTTCCCCCTCCCCATGCAAAGCTGTTGCCCCTGGCTGGAACCCTGCTCCCTCACACCCATTCCTCTGCCCCTTCCCCACTGCCATGAGGCTGTTGCCTGTGGCTAGATCCCTGTCGGGGAGGCCCTTAGGAGGCTTTCGGCCCATCACTGGGACCCTGCCTACCCCATGCTAGAATGCTACCTCCCCTCCCCTGCTTTGCTTCCCCTGCTGTGTGAGGGCTGGCATCTCGTTCCTCCACACTGCACCCCACTTTGGGGGGCATTTGTCCCATTTGCTCTTTCTAGGGTTACCATACGTCTGGGATTCTCTCGGCCATGTCCGGCTTTTGAGCTATAAATAGTATCCGGGCGGAAACTGGAAAAGGTCCGGATTTCCCTCCCCTCCCCGTGCAGAGCGCGGCATAGTTGAGAGAGGCCATCCAGACTGAGCCACTCCGGCAGCTTCTCCTCCTCTCGCCTCCTCTGCTGCACTCTCCCACCGGCAGCTCTAAAGCTGGTCCCCTCCTCCCCTGCTGCATTCTCCGATCTGGCCTGGCGGTTCGCATCGGCCAGCAACTCTAGAGGCCGAGCTCCTCCCCCTCCCCTGCTACCCCGCAGCCTCAGATGGCCGCCTGGCTGTAGTATGGGGGCAGCTCTAGAGAGTCTCCTGCCCAGTGTGCAGTTCCAGCAGCGCTCTATGAGGGCGGGGAGATACACTGTTTTGAGCTGCACAGTAAGGGAGTGGGGGTTGAAGGGGCAGGGGGTTTCTGGAGGGGGTAGTCAAGGGACAGGGAATGTGGGGGTTGGATGGATCAAGGGTTCTGGAGGAGAGGGTCTGTCAGGGGGGCAGGGAGTGGTTGGATAGGGTGTGGGAGTCCTGGGGGTCTGTCTGGGGGTGTGTGTGGATAAGGGTTGGCAGTCAGGGGACAGGTAGGGGGTAGGGCCCTAGGGGGGCAGTCACAGGAGCAGGGCAATCAGGGGGACAAGGAGTGGGGAGGGATTCTTAGGGGGCAGGGCTAGGGTGGGGTGGGCCCCACCCTGTGTCCTCTTTTTGTAATTGTTGAAATTTGGTAACCCTATTCTTTGTTCTTGCTCTTGGGATGGCTGGGACAAGGCTTAAGAAGTCCTGGCCAAAACAGGCCATATGGTCACCCTATCCCATAGCCATCTGCACCCTGCTGCTACCTTTTTCCATCAGTCCTTAGTAGCCAATATCAGGACACTGAAAACCTGGGCACCATTTACAGGCCCTTAGACATAGGGAATGGCACAAAATGATCTATTCCAAGTGGCTCCAAAGTTAGAACCACACCAAAGAACAGCTCGTCAAGCTACAGAATCAGGACATGAGAGCTTTTCAGTTTCCTATTTGTGGATGCACAGATGTTGTTTATCTTGGGTCTCCCTATGTTGCCCCTATAGGCTCAGCAGCCAGATTTTTGCAGCCCTTGGTGAGAGGTTGTGCCATACTGTTTTCTTTATAAGGAATGGTCACCCATTTCCTCTCCTCTCTGCCTCCTTCCTCCCCCTCTGTCCCCAACTGACATGGGAATTCCACTTGTGTATTAGACACACTCTTGTCTTCATGCCACATAGTGCTGCAATCTAATCAGCTCTCAGTAGCTAAGCACAGTCAGGCCAAGTCACGGCATCAAATGCCCTGAGGGAACACCAGGTTCTACAAGAAATGGTGGTGATGCTGGTGCTCTCCCCTCTGAGTCAGTACAGAATCCGCTGTCCCAGCTTGGTGTCAGGGGTCATTATGTTCACAAAGGGACTGATTTTTGGTGAGATGTAAAACTACCGTCCTGTAAAGATCCCATGACAGTTTTTACAAGAGTACGTATGGCAGGCCTGGTGCCCTGGCCAAATGACAATGTAGATAACGACTATTTGTTTGGCCCCCTGAATTCCTCTAACAGTTTCAGTTGGAGGAACTATTCCCCTGCCTATAACATTTCATCTCAGAGGTGGCTTCATTTCATTGGTGGTGAGAAATGAGCATGTACACAGTCCATACAGCACTTTTACAAAGCATCCTATGGGATGAAGGGTGTTTATATCCTTGTCCATTGTTATTACGTTCACGGCCCACTTCAACTTCCAGCCCCAAATGCTCTTCCCAGGAGGAGAAGAATGCAGGTGGTTTTCTTTTCAGCCTAATATGATCTTCTTTAGTTCTAAGACATGACTGGAAATGGACCTTGAGCCATAGCTGCAGACACCTTCCCAGAACCACAATCCTTCTGTTCCCCATTTGGTCAAAACACCATGTATCTTTTGTACAAAATGATACTCCCAGCTTGTCCATGGTTGTGAAATGGCCAACATGCTCTGTTGGTCAGGTGCTTAGCACACTTACTACTATAGCACCAAAAAGTAATTGGTCTGTCCTCTAGATTAAAAACACAAGGCCGGAGGCCTGGTGACTGGATTGTATAGCGAGACTCTGTCTAATCCAATCATCCTAGCTGTTGTAAAGCCACATGTTCCCCAGGAGGGGGCACACACTTGCCATCCAAGGCTGCTGCAGCAAAATTATTAGAATGCACCAATGTATGCAAAGAGGAGATAAACCGATAAAAGGGGCAAATTTTATGCTGGCATAATTCCATTGGAGTCAGTGGAGTTATGTTAGTAGAGAATTTGACCCATTCAAAGCTTGATTGGTCTATCTTAAGCAGAATTTCTCAACAGCAGTTATAGATCTAAGAGCCTGATCCTGATCTCACTTACACCAGACTAATCAAGGGAAAACTCTGTTGGCTTTTAGTGATGTTAATTTGCTGTCCAGCTGGTGTAAGTGGGTTGAGGGCAGCCTTGCAAAGCTGCATTTCAAGGAAGAATCATGTGTTGTTTTCCTCACTGTGGTTGTATATGTTTGAATCCCCATGCACTGCAAGCACCTTTATATCAGGCAGATTTTGGAGACCTTCTTGAGTGAGAAATGAACAAAGCAAATGTGCAGTTCCCTCCAGAGCAGTAGGGCTGAGTGGTAGAGCAGAGGATGATCAAGAATTGACTACAGGAGAATGCATGAGACACGGACCAATTCATTTTTAAAGGTACATACAGTCCATCTGTGATAGGGAGGGGTAATGAAGCTATGACTTTGTTTAATTTTTGCCCCTTTCCACTGGTCTCTATACACACAATCCATCCACTGATTTCTCTAGATCCACATTTTAATCACATGGGGGTAAAATTTCCCCTGTGCAGGGGTCCAGCCCAAGGCCTATGCGCCACTCAAAGCAGAGCTCAGCTCTAGGTGAATTTCACCCAGCAGGAAGACTTGTTTAGCATTTGGTCTGATGCAGTTCTTTTTCCTCACATATCATGGCCACAATAACCCGACTTAATAAGCTAGGCCTTGCTTTGTGATTGTCTAACCACAAGCCTCTTTGTCTGTATTCTTAATTATCCCCTTCCCAGTTGCTGTTCTTCCATACACACCTGACCAACCAATGAGACTTGCAATGGTCGCTGGGGCCAGACCCCTTCCTCCTGCAGAGCAATTTGTGAGTGGGGCCCAGAGCACAGGAAAATTACTGGAGTGAGCCACCTGGAGATTTTGGGAACAGCCTCACTCCCAAGTCCAGGGCTGCTAGGGATCTGCACCAGTAGAGAAAGGAACCCCTTTCTGCCCAGACACAGGAACCATCCTGCAGCAATAACTGTCATGCTGCTGGCCTCATCTCTTCCCTAAGAGCGCAGGTCCAGCAGGGGATGCATGCCCTAGACCAGTGGTTTCCAAACTTTTAACAACCTGTGAACCCCTTTCACTAAAATGTCAAATCTCGTGAACGCCTGCCCGCCCCCACAAAATGCATATTTCCAGAGATTTTCTCCTTTCCCTGAATATAAATGATAAAAGCAGTGATCTTGGAAATATAAAATTTGTTTTTATGACATGCTTATTGCACACTATTTATAATTATTATTGATCTTTACAGTATTTTTATTACATTATGAAAACAGCAACACTCTTCCAAGATCTCACTTTCGTAGCTTGTGTCACTCTGAATAAGCCTGTTATAAACCAAGGATCCTACGTTTCATCAAGGAGTATCAGATGTAAAACAGAACAAAGGTATTTAAGAAGCCAACTCAAAGAGTTTCTCCTATGCCAGCGTTCAAGTCTTGAGCAGTCCTGAGAAACAATGCATGTTACAACAAAGCTTAAACTTGCTCTTCATAATCATTTAAAAAGCAATACTAGCTGCCTATTTCATTTTAAAAACATCAGAAAATATCCACCTCCCTTTCCATTTCTGAAAAGGAGTTTTGAGGTTTAAATCTCCTCAGTGTGATAGATGTGCTTGCTTTGATCTGCTTAGCTCTTGAAAGTCCAGGGGCTTTGGGCTGCTGCCTCCAGGCTGTCCAGGGTTTCTAGGCACAGCTCTTTCTGCCATTAGGAATTTTTTTTCCCAGGAACCCCCTGTAACATTTCACGAACCCCCAGGGGTTCACAAACCCCAGTTTGGGAACCACTGCTCTAGACCCATGGCAGCCCTAGAGGGAAGCAATGCAACTCCCAGCTGTCTCACCTCCCATCTTGGCTCCCACATAGAAATCCCCAGACTTTGCAGGGGAGGGTGCTGACAAGAGCAGCACCTTTTCTGCCCTGTACCCCGCTGCTCCCCACCCTGTCCTCTGACCTCAGCAAAGCTCCAGCCACATGAAACCCAGAAAAGGGGCATCTGCACAGTGCAAAGAAAGTGCCATTGAGGAGGCGTCCTCCTACTCTGCACAAACAAGGGGAAATCTGTGCCTGGTGCACCCAGCCCAGCTTAATGATCTGCATCCTTGCATTGTGTTTAAGCAGGAGCCATTTGAGAACAGTTTTATTCTAGTGTATGAGTAACAGCCCAGATACTGAAATGCTCTCACCAATAGAGGGAGTTTTTGTACTTGGGTAACCCAGGTAGGTTACGTCTACACTGTAATAAAACACCTGCGGCTGGCTCAGGTTGGCTGCCTGGGCCTTGCAGGGTTTGGGTTGTGGGGCTATAAAATTGCAGTGCAGATGTATGAGCTCGGATTGGAGCCCTGGCTCTGAGATCCCATGTGGGGGTGGGGGAGGCCTCACAGCTAGAGCTCCAGCCTGAGCCCAGCCATCTACAGTGCGATGTTATAGACCTGCAGACTGAGCCCCATGAGCTCAAGTCAGCTGACACGGGCCTATTGTGAGTGTTTCATTGCAGTGTAGATACACCCAGAGTGGCTGGTGTACCTAAGAGATTCTATGGGTCCTGAATAGCCCTCCCGCCCCACTCCTTCCTTAGAGAATCCAGTTGGTAAACTCAAGTAGTTGACATGCATGCATTTCATACTGGTGATTCCAGGTTCAAACCCACGTCAGCTGAAGCAGCATGGGTTCTCTTTATAGGATAGGACTTTATGATACTCATCATTGCTCTTTACACAGCAAGAGAGACCATTTTCTAGAGGTGGGAGCAGGAAAAACAGCAATCCCCAGAAGGCTGAGTGCAGAATTTCCAGGGCCCCAGACAGCGGGGCTAGTGACTTCTGATAGCCATTATGTTAATGGAATTCATAAGCTGCTCCCTATTTTCTGGGACTTGAAGACCATGGATATGAAAGAACCAACATGAGCACAGAAGTAAGTCTGAGGCCTGGTCTACACTAAAACATTAGATAGATCCAGCTATATCACCCAGGGGTGTGAAAAATCCCCACCCCTGAGCAATATAGTTAAGCCGACCTAACTCCCGGTATAGACAGAGCTGGGTTGACGGAAGAATCTTATCAACCTTACTACCACCTCTTGGGGAAGTGGATCACCTAAGTCAATCACTTCTGTTGCGTAGGTAATGTCTATACTGAAGCGCTACAGCTGTGCCATTGTAGCCTTCCAAATGCAGACCAGCCTTGAATTAGCTGTGGCTGGTAGAGTTGAATCAAGGTTAGAGCATGGCCCAAGTCACGGCATACAAATCCAAACTTGCAAAAAGGAAGGTGATTCAGAGCCAGGGTTTTGCTGCACTTCCATTTCTGATAAAGGTGTTACATATGCAGCATGCCTTTCTCATTTATTCTGGACAGGCAGATTAGATATTTATGCCACGATCATCAGCACTGTGGTATCAGAGTGCACTTCTCCCAGCTGTGTATGCCACTGACTGGCCTATTCTTTTAAGCAGAAAGCTGAGGATTTTACAGGATTACTTCTTGCCTCCCTGATAAAGGGAGATCCCTCTACATTAGGCTGAAGGTCATTGTTAGGCATCATAGTTCACATTAATGGACTCCAGCAAACACCTTTCACTGAGTGTGAAGGGGACTTTAGCCTCTGTCTCTACTGGTCTCATTGCCAGTGCATGCATGAACACACATACACGAGATGGGATGCCACCAAACCCCACGATTCCAAGCTCTGGGATCCAATCTTTGCATCTGGTCCCTACTTCTATAATGGGCCAAACAAAAACCTCCAAATCTAAAGACACCAAAACTTTGGAGGAATTTGAGTCCAGATTTGGATCCAAATTTCCCAGCCTACAACCGTCCCTGCCATTCACTGGCTGCACAAACACAGCTGATTAACACCAGTGACAGAGCTGTGCTGCTGCAAACATTATTAGTATCATGTGCTTGTCCACAGACCATGAAGTTTGTCCGCTGATGGGTGGGGAAAGGCTGTTTTATGCTCCATCATCCCAATCAACGGGTCACAAAGGAAAAATGAACATATTGAAAATAGTTAACTGAAGCTGCCACGTGCTCCTTGTCTGCTTCTCAGCTTTTGTTTTCTTTCAACTCTCCCCCTTGGGCTGTACACTTTGCCTTCTCTTCTCTGTGTAACACACCCTTTGGCTTCTGCTGCTGCCGCCACAGGCAACTTGGCACTTCATTTCCACTGTTCCCTAGTCCTGGAAGAGCTTTCTTCCTCCAGTTTCCTCGATGATCTTTGTCTCTTCCTTCAGGTACCTCCTTGAGTCCCATTTCTTTCTGTACCATCCTCTCCCCGCTCTCAGCTCTGGCGCTCTTTCTCTCCTCCTCCCTCCTCCTAATAAATAATAATAAACGGAGACTAGGAAACAGAGCACGACTCAATGGTCTGAATTCTTTCTGTGCTACAACTCCCCAGAGCCATATCTCCTTTCCTCAGGTTTGCCCTCCTCCATGGCTAATTTCATCTCTCCTTATATTTTGTGTGTCATTTAGGGCCCAGTCTGGCTAGAATTGACCTCCTGCTAGCTCAGGGATCAGGAGCTTTCCTTATTATCTCTCAAGCTCTCACCAGACTATCAGTGCTATCCAAGTGCTAAGTATTAGGTGACTTACAGTCAAGTGTTAAAGACTGATATTGCCTATATGGTCAAAGGGCCTGTTTTCAGTGACTCACTCCTCTAACTAGAGGAAAATGAAAAGCCCTATGACACCCTTTATATCAACCCACTGCAAAAGGAACAAACTTGTTAATAAATAAAATCCCACTGCAGTAAAAAGGTGAAATGCAATGATCCGATAAAGGATTCAATCTGGTAATGAAAACATTTCCCATGTCTAGATGCCAGCCAAAATGCATTTCGCTTACAGCAACAAAATACAAATATTAACACAGACACTGTGTTTGTTCTTAGTGTGCCCTTCTGTATTGGATCTACTTCTGTGTTTAGGGCCTGATCCTGATCTGGGTTGACTTCCCATTGACTTCGGTGGGATCTGTGGGTGCTCTGTACATCTCAAGAGCAGACCATTAAAAACCAGTTCTGCTCCCACTGAAATCAATGGCAAAACTTCCATTTATTTTAATTGGAGCAGGACAGGGCCTTTAAACTGTAAGCTTTATGCGACAGAGGTGCTGATCTTTGGTCCATTCTCCATTACGCAGCAGATTATCTGTTGTGGTCGCGATCTGTCTAGGGCAGCAGAGGAGGGGGTATCTCGGGGATCCAGTTATACTAACTAGAACAATTTACCAAGGGTCGTGGTGGTTTCTCCCTCACTGACAGGTTTTAAATCAAGATGGGACGTTTTTCTAATAGATCTGCCCTAGGAGTTACTCTGGGGAAGTTCTCTGGCTTGTGCTGTACAGGAGGTTAGGCTAGATGATCACAATGGTCCCTTCTGGCCTAAGACTCGATAGATCCATGAAGAGCTCTTTGCTCAGTCCTGCTCCAGCATGAGCTTCCATGGCAGTGTTCCCAAAGGACTGCAGCCACGGGTAGCCCAGGTGCAACTCACTCCCCTGAGATGCTCTCTTCCCTGGCACAGCACAGGAGGGGTGGCATAGCAGACAGCTCTGAACCCTGCTGGGGACTCCTCTATGCCAGGCAATCCCCAGCTGAGAGAAGGTGGTTTCTTCTCCCTTTCTACCAGCTGAGTGGCACGCAGGGAGCAGAGAAGTGGGTTTGCTCCATTAAAAAGTAGTTTTTACATGCACAGTGCTATAGTAACTTGCACAATAATATGACTAGGTAGACACTAGCAGTCACCCGCACATTGCTGCTGCACTTTGGGGGCTTAAACCTTCTGGAGGCTGCAGCCACTAGAGAGTGATGCAATCCCACACAATCTAGATATGTCAGCAGTGTGGCTTGCATAGACATACTGAAACACACTGCAAAGTGATGTGATGATGCAGGCTTGAGCAAGCCTAGTGACACATCCTCATTGAGGGAGGACACATACACACACAGAAATGTGGGCGGATAGTATATAGTGTGCTAACTGTAAGTATGAGTGAATACAGTCCCAGTCAGTGTGTAATATTCCTTCCACTCCGGGCCTGATTCTCACACTGCAGGTCGTCATTTGCACTAGTGAAAGATGGGTGTGAAATGCTGCCGTTCTGATCTGGTCCTGTGTCTTCCCTGGGTGCTGGTGCAAATGACCACATTTTTTTCCGGGCAATCGGGAATCGGGCTCTTTGTGTTTCAATCCACCACTCCTTGGCCTCCAAGAAATCAGTAAACCCCCAAGCAACAGTTATTTTATAGCGTAGAAAATAAATCCGTGTGTTGCTCTTATGCCCCCCTCCTGCGTATGAAAGCAGCAGGTAAGTAACATACACCCTTGGTGGGGATCCATGCTGCTGACTATCTCGGTAACAGTTGGGTACTTGCAAGGGAACAAATCGAAAGAGCCATGCTTGGTTTCAGCTCTCTTTGAAAGGCTGGAGGGGATAGAGCTTCCCACAGGGAGCAAAACTAACGTGTTTAAACTTGTTTGACAATTGAGATGGAACAAAAGGAAAATCAATTTAGAAAATGGAGTAGCCCAGGCTTATTTTAGGTTTCAAAAGGAGGGGCCTGACCCTGCACATCCATCATCTCTCTTTGGGTTTATATAGTCCCTACCGCTGTGGTGTGTATGACCTCAATTCAGCAAAGCACATCTGCACACACCTGACTTTCAACATGGGCTTAGGTGCTTCACTGAATCAGGATTTTGTTGTATGGGACTTTATGGGTCTTCACAGCCAGTGGTACTAATCATGTGCAAGGGCCACAGAATCAGCCTCCAGCCTTGTATTCTTCACTTAGTGGTTTAAAACAAAGCAAAGGGGTTGGTTACAAAAGTGGCTCTTATTTCTGTCCCCTTGGTAGCATCTCTGGGTACTACAAGTGCTGCCACCAAATAGTACCAAGGCACTTTGGTTCCTTGCCTTCTCTCTCACTCTGGTCATGAAATAACACTCCCTCTATCCACCTTTGGATTTTGTTCGCACGTGATCGCCAGCTGCAATGCAACAAGGATGTCCAAATGTTAATCCTCTTTTAAATTTCTGCAGGCTGCACTGACACTCAAGCAGCATCTGGAAGTCAGTGAGAAACACTATGCACTCTAAGCCATAAGATCCCCCTTTCTAGAGAAATATATAACTTGATGCACTCTGCAGTTGAAGAGCTTTTCAAGAAGAAGAACATTTGCCTTGGGATAAACTCAGGTAGGGCAAACCATGAACATTCTGATGTGCTGAGACAGTCATTGTGTTATATGCTTTTTCAAAATGCCAGTTGTAACTTGCATGACAGGGCTATGGTTATTTTCTCCCATGATCCTAGAGAGATGAGTAAAAGAGAAGCAGCTGATCCATGGGCTGATTGGAGAGGATCTAACAGCATGAACACAAGAGTGGGAGTTAGGAACTCCTCTTGAGTTCTAATCCCAGCCCTGATGTGGCCTCTTTCTGTGGCCTCAGTTTGACTATTTAGAAGGACACTGGCAGGTCAAATCTGGACTAAAATTTAAATTTGTTAAAATAATGCTGTACAGGCCCAGAGCAATATTTCCATGATTTTGTTTCTAAACTCCACTGATGGGTTTCTCTTTTCACTAAGAACTTTTCCCTGCAGTATTTGCAACCCAGACTGGGAGACCGAAACCATAAGTAAGTTCCATTCCCAGTTCTGGGGAACCATCTGGGCCCTGTTCACCCTGTCTCTAAAATGGAGCTTGTAAAGTGTACCTTCCTAAAGTGTTTGCAGTCTAAGCTTTAATGTTTGAGTTCTCAGTAATATATTCATTGCAATCATTTGTCATTTCCTGGTCAATACACTTTCTGGCTACCATGGACTCCTATTGCTGCAATAGGAGAACAGTTATATCCAAAAAGTCTGTTTCTGTTAATGTTTTAAAGGAAATGTCATGAAAACACTTGGATTAATATAAGGTATGAGAAAGTTTTGGATTTTATTTTAACAAATCCTAAATTTGAAGTCTGAATAACCTACCTGACCCATGCACTTATTTCTCAGCTCTAGTTACCTGCAAATGCTCTACACAGGAATATGATTAGCCATTTGTCTTCTGGCATGTTTCTTGTGATCCTTTTATTAGCTGATTGTTACATCATGGGGAATTCCTGTTTGTATTTGCTCATGTCTTGTTGCATTGTATTCTCCTGAAAAACAAAATTTTGTAAAGATTGATCAAATAAAATTAAATTATCAAAGCAGTAACAATAGGGACTAGAGCTTCAACTGGTATAAATCAATATAGTTACATTACAAATCAATTTACACTGACTGAGGATTTAAGCAGCATTGATTTACACTGGCTAAGGATCTGGCCCCATGGGTTTAAAGAAGTGCAACAATGAGATAAAGGAACCTGGGGAGCCCGTTAGACAAAGATAAAGAACTGAAAATGTTTCAATGTCAGGCTGAATATTTACTTTACTTGAACTGCCTGTCCACCAAAGTCAAATTGTGGAACCTTTAAGCCATATCCTGTGTTCATCACTGGGACATGGGAGGCGGAATGTATTTAGCTTTCATTTTCATTTAAACTAAAATTCTTTGAGCCTGGCTCTTCTGTCCTTGAATACTATTTTATTCCTGTGCAATTGCATGGGATTCACTGAAGCACTTCTTGTTTTAAACTAGCATAAGTGGGAGGAGAATCATATTCAAGGATGTAATAAAAAGTGAGAAAATTACTGAGCAATGGAAGGGTTAAAGGACATTCTTTTTTTAATTGATGTGTTAGGGCTTGTCTACACAGGGAGTTATCGTAGAATTCGTTTCACTCACTTTAACTTTCATTCAGAATTACAGTGGCCTTGATATGGTTTAGTTTAATTCAAGTGAATTAAAATTAATCTGAAGGAAGGCCACTTCAATGCAGAAAGAGAGTGTTCACACAATGGTTTAATGAATTTGCTTTAAATTCACACCTTTAGTTAATTTGGATTCATTTTGCTGACAGCTTGCATATAGAGCAACCCTAAGAATATATATGGCTCTTAAAATTCATGAAGGATTTTTCTACCCACTGAGTATCTGAGGCCAAATCCTGAAGTCAGTACTCAGCATTTATTCACTCTTCACTCGGACAACACTCCTGTTGGTGTCAGTGCCAGGGCTTATCTACAGTTGGAAATTTACACAGATTAAGGTAGGGTGTGAATTTTATGTGCAGTGGCTATTCCTGAATAACTTCATGTGTTGACATGAACTTTTAGGTATCTTTTTTCACCAAGCAACACACATTTTCCTCAAGCAACCCACTTTTTAGCAGTATATACTCTTAGACCTAGTCTCTGACTACTCCCTTAGAACCAAACACTACTTAAAGATCTCTGTACCTATGAAGTGGAACAGGCCCAGTCTAATCTGATTCAAGTCCTGGGGTACTCTGCTCTGCTTTTTCTAAAAAGCCCAGTCCAACCAGTGAGATGACAAACTGCATTCTACAAAGTCAGGGCTGGAGTGAATTGTTTGTTCCAGCCTTGTCCTCTGTCTAGAGTCAATCAGTCAGATTAATCACAAAACAGCCCTCAGTCAGCTTGGTACTTGAGAAATCAAGAACAAAAGACTCCAATCAGATGCTGCCATGGGAGCCAGGCCTAGATGGATTAGGGGGAAGCCACAGAATTAAAGTGCTGCTAACTAAAGAAGCATTTTTGATACAGAAAATTCAATGTCTGGTTTAAATGGGACAGTTTCTTTTTCTTCTTTTTTTCCTTTCCTCTTTTGTTATGTATGGACAACTCCATACAAATGGACCAAACCAGACTCTACATGTGTGTATGAGACAGGCTGGGAGAAATTTCTGATACTCCGTTAGAGGCAATTGAGAAAGGGCCCCATCTGGAGAGATGCGGAGAGCCCTCTGCTCCTGCTGGAGACAAGGGGAGATCAGGGCACTTAGGGCCTGATTTTTAAAGGTATTTAGATGTCTAAAGAGTCAGGCACCCAATGGGATTTTCTAAAGCACCTAGGCACCCAACTGTTATTGTAGTCACCTCAGTATTTTTGACAATCCTACCAGGTTAGCTCCCTGAATCTTTATGTACCTAGTGCCCTTCAAAATCTGGCCCTTAGAATCTCACAGGATTGGGTCCTGGGTGAACAAAGTCAGTGACTGTAGAATTGCATCTGTCTGTCAGACTATGGGGTTAGGAGCAATTGGAGTGTGGGCCTGAGCACCATTGATTTGAATGGGAAGTGCTCGCCTGGGCTGATTGTATAATCAGACCTTTTGATTGTTTTAGATCTGCTGGAGAGAGCTGGTTGCCTTTTTACTTGTCTGCTCAGCTCACTGGCTCCAAAATTTACAAAACAAACAAGGCCCAAAGTTTTATTCATTGTTCATGAAATCAGCTGGATTCTTATTGCTGGCCTTCACTGGTGGCCGTATGTTCTAGGGGTGGTGATGAAGGTTAAACTGATTATATTCACTTCAGGGTGAAATTCACCTGTGTGGAGACTGGCAGCACGAGGTCTATGCACTGCTTAAGTCTCATTTAATCAAGTTACACCTACTGCTACCCTTTTACACGAGTGATTTTTCACCCATCAGAACTTAAATCTGTTTGGGATGGTTTGATCAGTTCCTTGTGATTTACTTTAACCTGGCACAAAGGAGAGACTGATGGCTCCTGATGTGAAAAGACCACCTCCCTGTTATATAATATTAAACTATTTGATTCAGTTGTCTGTCAGGCCCAGGGGAAAACATGCACACCTATGATTTTGGGGTTGAATGGGTGGGGCAAAAATTAGTTTTAAACCCAGCTTTCAAAGATTAAAGTTTAACGCACACCCACTTCAGCTTTTTTATGAGCAGTATTTTCCTTGCATAACATGTATCTGAAGGAGCAATACTGGTAACTACTACAAGCACCATTCATACTTATACGCACAATTACCCATTTTGCTGGCACTCAGCTGTCTGTCTGTCTGAGGATTTACACCATGCTGGTGTTGTCAGCACAGTATCTGGGTGCCTGTTGCAGGCAAAGGTGATATTTGTGAGTGCTCCTTAGGAACCAACTTCCCTTTTGTCTTTCTTTCTTATTTGTATTATGGTAGCAACTAATGCACCAACTGGAGGATCAGCGTCTAGTGCTAAGTGTTGTACAAGCAGGTAAAATAAAGACAGTCCCTGCCCTAGACTGTGAGCTCCAAGATTACAAGAAGACATAAAAAGGCCTGAAGCAGATGGACAGGGAGATGGAGGATAGGAAGGGAGAGTAACAATAAAAATGTGTTGCATAAGTTGATAGTCTCAGCAGCCTAGTCTGACCAATGGTAGTTCTTTGCAGGCATCTACGTCTGATGATTTGATCCACATAGTAGCAGCTATTCTGTATCCGTTGTGATTTCTTTTTGCTCTGATATTTCCTAAGGATTTGTAGTGCATGGGATTAGTTTATGCGCACAGCCAAGGGTTTAAATTAGATTTGAATGAGCATCGGCCTTTTGGGGCACTCTGCCCAGGGTTGACTTTCATTCCCAGTGATTTAATTTTAAGAGAGAAGCTGGGGAAATTTACCTAAACTATCTGTTACCTTGTTCTAATGGCTCTATAATTTTTCCCAGAGAGACAATCTATTCCTCCCACCCCTCCTATATTTTGCTGTGGTTGTATTCTTGTTTGCTAAATATGGCTTGGCATTATTTGCCTCATTTGGGAGTTTTGAGACCATTGTGTGGCTTCCTGCTCAATTCCCTCCTGCTTAAAGTTTCACAAATCAATTTTTGCCTGCAGCAGACACTCATGCATACCCTGTCTATTTTGTAGGTAATCTGACAACAAGAGACTCCTCTCCAACAGGAGCTGAGAGATCAGTTAGAGATTGTTTCTCTTTTTTGCAGTGCGGGGAAAGGCAGTGTCAATGGAGCTGGGAGAAACCCAGTGTTCTTTCACTGGGAATACTTTATTGTCACGATCAATGTCAGTATCTCTCTTACTTAGCCTGAAAGCAGTAAGGAGATTCAAAGTTAGGGCTCACACGCTGTTCTCATCTCACCCCAATTTGCCTAAGCATCCCAGAGGTCTCCAGCAAGATGTAGTTTTACATAAAGTAAATAGTGATGTCGATGCACTGAGGGTAAAAATTCACCCCTCTGCAGAGCCACTTCAATCCCATTGAACACCTCCATTTCTGGTTTGAGGGAGATTAAGTGGTGCACAGGCAATATGATGGCCCTCTGTTGAGGGGTGAGTTTCATCTGAAATGAGATGATGGATTAAGGACAGAGTGCCAGTGCTGGCTCAGACTTTTGTTACTTCTGTTACCTTAAAACAGTCATATCGCTACTGGAAACTAATGGGTAGATGCTACTCTCGACACACTGGTGTAAATGCAGAGTAACTCGATGAGCGCCTGTGGATTTATACTCAGGTAACGGAGAGCGGAGCCTGGCCCAACTTTTGTGTTTGTGTGGGTATGAGTGAGGGAGTGCCAGTGAGGTGGAGTGGAAAAAAACCAGCCCCAGAAACTCTTTCTTCCTTCAGCGAAGAACCATAAAACATTAGGAAAAAAACCCACCACGAACAGCTAGGGTGAAAAAAGAAAAACCCTGCCCAGCGCCTTGTATTCATGCAGCTCTTCCTCCTCCCCATGGATTATTTTAAACCTTGCTCCTATTCAGATTAGGCAGCCCAGAATAGAAACCACTAGTGCTCTTTTCTCTTCAGCGTACGCTTGGAGGCAGTAAGGTAAAGAAAGCAGGGGAATAAGGCAGAAAGCTGAAAAGAGGTGGAGTGGTTGCTGTGATTGGTTCTGACCGCTCAGATTGGTGGGGAGCCAGGCGGGTGGATGTGACAGGGATGATGGAGCTCGGCTGGACTAGCTCGTGGGCCTGGGCTGCCAGTCACACTTTCAATGAATAGGATTTTTTTTTAAAAAAAGGAGTGAGTGTAAACGCCTCCTGCAGACTCACTTCCAATGCCCGTAGCACATGCGGAGCCGCCCTGATCTCTCATTTCGGTGCAGGGCCACGCGCTTGTAAACCCCCCACACGCACCCACCGCTCGCATGGAAACGCATCCCGGGCGAGAGCTGGGCTAGATATCAGCCTGCACCAGCAGCCCGATGATGTCATGGAAGCGAAGCCCAGCTGCGTCCAATCGGCGCTCGCCAGCCCGGCTCCCAGGGCGGCCGCTCGCCGCGGGCTGGAAGCACAAAACCATTCATGATTTTGGTGACGTCATCCAAGACAGGGGGCGGGCGCTGTGGGCAAAGCCACGCCCCTTCCTCTATATAAGCGCCTTCCCGGGCCGCCGGTGCGGCTTAGGGCTGTAGTGGCAGCTGGCAGCGCGTCTTTTGTCTTGTGGGTTAAAAGCCGATCAGCGCGTAGCCTCCCCGCCGGGCTGCTCGGCCCCTGGCCACCTCGCACTGCCCTCAGGAAAGCCCCTGGGCCCTTACGCGCCCCCCTGTGTTTGCATCCTAAGGACGCTTGTCAGCCTTTGTGGCAGGACTTCATGTCTGTATTTTTCCCCATTCACTGGTGAGTACCCGCTGGCGGGTTTCCCGGGGGCGCTTGGCAGGCTGGGAGCCGGCTAAGGCTGCTCCTGGGGTAACTTTTGAAGGGGAGAGGGGTGATGATGGGGTGGGGGGGGATATTCGTCCTGCAGTGGCTTTGCAGGTGGAAGTCACCGTCAAGGTTGTGACGGGAGTGGGGGAGGTGAGGGAATGGAAACAAAGGGAGCGAGCTTGGGGGCTGCAGTAAAGGGTGTAGAAGGGCCGGGGGAGGTTTGCTAGAAAATGTGGCCAGATCTTCCTCCACTACCCGTCCCAATCACGAAAATCTAGCGGGTCCTGGAGCTTGTGCCGGGGGGGGGGGCTGGTTTGAAAGCCCACTTGAGAGTGGATGCGTGAACTGCCGCCAGGGCTGCAAAGCCTTGTGCCGGGAAGGGGTTTTGTTCACCGCGGGGGTCTCTGCGAGGCTGCCCCGGGGAAGCTGCAATAGGCGCTAGCAGTGGCCCGAGCCCTGCTGGGGACTTAGAGGGGAAGGGGTGTTGCAGAAGCGATCTGGCTGCCGTTGATCGCACGCTGTAGCGGCTGCAGTGCCCCATCCTCTAACCCCCTCCCCCTTTTAGGGTGACCAGATGTCCCGATTTTATAGGGACAGTCCTGATTTTTGGGTCTTTTTGTTATATAGGGTCCTATTACTCCCCAACCCCTGTCCCGATTTTTTACACTTGCTATCTGGTCACCCTGCCCCCTTTGCGGGACTCGCTAGCTCCTCTCTCTCCTCCCCCTGGCTTGGGAGAAGAGCTCGGGCGGGACTGTGCAGGGATCAGGCCGGGAAAGGCAGGGGGAAATACTTTCTGTATGCGCGTTTGTCGAGCAGCTGGAACGTGCTGGGCAGCTTGCAAATCCCCCAGCCGGTTACCATCCTCCTTGCGCCGAGCCTGGCCAACGTCAGCCGCTGGGACCAGCCGCAACGGCGAAACTGGCCAGGCAAACAAACATCCTGGCTGCAGCTGTTCATCCTAACCCCACTTTCCTTCCCTAAGGAGACCATGAGGCCGCCTTGCCCTGCATCCTCCCCTCACTCCCACCTCAATAAATCCAGAAGGTCAGACTGTGCCCTGTTATAGCAGAAGAAACCACTGAATTCAGCAGTTACTCCTGGGAAGAATTGATCCCATTGGCATCACTGCCTGTTCCTCTGAATTTACACCTATCTAACGGTGGGCACAGGCTGGGCCAGGCTCCTGTATTGCCTGTATTGCCTTTGAACGATCGGTCCATCTGAGGACTGAAATCTGAATAGCCCTGGGACTAGAGCTACATGCTAAAGCACATTGTTTGGGAACTTCAGTGAGCTTGCCACCCTTATCATACTATTGCCAAGTAGCCATAGGGTAGCTAAAGTTGTGGTCCTAAAACCCCTCTTGATGGTCATAAGCAACGGGCTTGCTTATCTTCCATTTGGGCTGAATGCTAGAGGGGTTGATCAGGTTAGAACACTGACACTTACACTGCACCTCCAGTCTTTCTTTCCAAATTAAAATTCACACTGCTTAATATCTGTAATGTTGCTTCTGGGAGTTGTAAAAGGACACTGAGTTAAGCAGCCTTCCTCCCCTGTTAATACCTTGTATTATTAGAGCTGAGCCTTCTAAACATCTGACTGCATTTCACCAACAATCTTGTTCATGTCTTTTCTTTTGATTCCCTTAATGAAAATAGACCCTGTGGCTCATGCAATAGTTTGGATTGCAAATGCTTTGGGGGATTGGTTGCAGGCAAATGTTGTTGTTTTAGAGCGGTTTAAGATAGTCCTAGAAACTGTATGTAGATACTGGATTTTGCAAACCCCCTTGTTTTTACTAATCCTATGCTGACCTGCTAGTATCTTTGTAACCCACTTAGAATTGGAAAACAGAGAGCTCCAGCTCATCAAACAAATGGCTCTGTGTAACTTCTCTCACTCCCAGGACCGCAGCAGAGGATAGAAAGTACTGTATGCAAGCTACTATTAGCTTTGGCTAGGGAGGTTGTATACTAATCTGCAGTGCACTTGCAGAGATCTCCCATAAGCAAGGTTCTCTGTGTCACCTAGTGAAAGTTTGGAAAAGAGCACTCTTTCCCCCCTCCCCCCCAGCTCTCTGCCAGTTACCATGTGGGTGACACTTACAGTGGTGGAGCTCCACAAATTGTCAGGACTGAGTGGGGCATATGACCTAGTGAAACCTGCATCAACTCTAATGCTACAGCTTCCACTGCTGCTACTTATCAGAGCTGGTGCATCATATGGTCTCACTTTGCTACTGTAAACAAAGCCCTTTTCCGTGCTTATTATACATCTGTTATCTGTGTATCTTGTGCTTTGGGATGCTTTTGAAAAACCTTGTTGTGCTGGTTCATATGTAGTAAGCTGGAGTGGCATTGGGAGGGCAATGTGAGCTAGTCTGAAGTGACTTCACAAAGGTGCAACAGATGGCTAATATTTTGGTGACCAAAGTGTGTTGACTTGTGTGTGCAAATACAAAGTACTGCGGTTATAAATAGCTTAAGTAATAGCATAACATAAAATAGAGGAACTACAAGCTGTGAAAATCAACTTCACTGTCTCAAATTGTTGAGCTGGAAACTTCATTTATGACTGCAAAGGCAGAGCTGGAATCAGCATATCTCGGTATTCAGTTGGAGTGGAAATCCCTGAGGTAGTAAAATAAGTCAGTAGGAGTTGAAACGGATCTGTTTTTAAAGCTTAGAAAAAAAAACAAAAAACAGTAAGTGCCAGTGCTTGGTGTGTGTGTGTTTAAATCTACACTTGAGGGTAGAGTTAGAGGAAGTGGAGTTAAACTTTAATCAGTCTTGGTGAAATCTTGTATTGCTCAAACTGAGAGATCCTGCAAACTACTTCTTGGGTGCGTGATATCCTGTACTGATTCCTTAGGTGACTAATTTTAGATCCCTTACAAAGCAGGGGATTGGGAAAGAACAACAGAAATAGGATTTAGTGGTTTAGCATTTCAGTTCTTATATCTGTGACTAGCTCTGCAGCAGTATAAAGTTTTAGTTTTTAGATACCACATAATCTTGTTCAAAGACAACAGTGATCTTATGGCTCCAGAAGAGCTGAAAAAGTATCTTTCTTTGTTTCCAGCCCTGATTATCTGAGATCAGCTGAAATGACTGAGGTGATGATGAATACTACATCTATGGATGAAATTGGGCTAAGCCCCCGCAAGGATGGCCTATCATATCAGGTAAGCTCTCCATTGACTGGACAGCATTGTTGGCTGGTTAGGTAAGAAATGTCCAAGCTAGGTTGCAAATTTCTAGCCTAATGTACCTTTCCATAATCTGAGCTAACGAATCTTGCCATAGTGAAAACAAGTCAACAGTCTAGAATGTTTGCTTGGCAGGAGCAGTTTGTCAACTTTTAATTTCAGTCTTAATATCTGATTGTATTAACCAAGATACTTTGCTTTTTACATAATCTTAATCCTGTAGCATTCTTGGAGGGGGAGAGGGGTTATGCCAGGGGGAAGTTCCCTAATCAAGAATTTAGATTGCCCTAGTGAACAATCTAACTCTGGAGTTTCTCTTGACAGGGCTGCAACAAGCAGTCTGCACACAAGCAGTCTGCCTAGAGCAGATGGGAGGAGTTCTGTAGCCCTTCAGTTTTTCAAGATAATTCTTTGTTTATACTGAGCAGCTAAAGCTATTTTAAACTGTGTGCCATGTAAGACAGTCTATTTCCCCATTCTCCTCCAAAAACCTTAATACTCAGTGATAAAAGCTCCTGGCACTTCAAGAACCTTTGGTAGGAGGCTATAACTAAAAAATGACTGTTTTAGTGGAACTAGTTGAAAACTGGATTTTTCCATCTCACAAAAATTGCAAAAGCCAAAATAGTAGTATGTATGTTGTGTAATATAATAATAATCCCTGCCAAATGACAGCGTTCTAAAAAAAAAATTAGAAAATTAAGCAAATTTTAAAAATCAAACTACTTTATTATGGAAAATCTAAACTTTGTTCCAAACATATTGACATCCTGCTTCACTGTTTCTGAAAACTTCAATTTTTCAAAGCAAAGTTTAATCAAAATTGATATAATTTAGCAAAATGTTTAGCTTTAGCTTAAGCAGCATCTTCAGATGTGAAACTTTTTACCAAACTTTCAGCCAGCTTTACTGACTAGTTCTGATATGCCATTAAAACAGTATTGCTGGGGTGGTGAGCTCTTGTATGACTTTTGATATTGACCTATTGATTGATCAACATTTCAGTGCTTGTCTCAGTCTATTTTCTACATCACCTGACATGTACAAAGGATGAGCATATGAGTAATTGTACCTTCCCAGTCCTCTCAAATGGAGATTTTCACCCTTTAACTACGCTGTGGGAGACTTGCATAGATATAAATGACAACTTTCCACTTGCAAATGCTGTTACAGCAACTGTATGTTTAGGTTTTAAGTGTGCATGCAAATGAGTGCACTGTTCCATGCCTAGCTCTTGAAAAGGGCCTTAAATATACTAGCATAAAGAGTGCATTAACATGTTAGATCCAACCCTCTGGACAGGGAAAATGTGGCGTATTTGATCCAAAAAACTCTGGTTCCACATGCTGTGCTCCGTTTACACGTCTATACGTGAAATAGCTGTTTGGGTGGCTAACGATTGTAGAGATGCTCATGAGTGAGTTGTGGTTTCTAGAGTGTGGGCACACCTCAACATGAAGAATCCTCCAGCCCCACTTCATGATAGCACACAACCAGCCACGGTAATAATGGTGTTAATAGGTCACTTCAGGAAACCAAATATCCAATCAGGCCAATAAACCATTCCTCTAGGTTCCTCTTAAACTGTCCAGACGGATCTGGAGGTTTTGGAGAATTAGAAACTAGGTGCCCTGCTTGTCCTAACCATATTGCATGAGCTGGGTTTTTCCAACATTAGATACTCAGACCCAGGTCTACACTGCACACTTACTTCAGTATAACTTCAGTATAACTCTGAAAAATCCACACCCTTGAGTGATGTCCTTATGCTGACCTAACCCCCATGTTGACTGGACTGTCTCAGCAGGAGAGCTTCTCCCATTAACATAGCTACTGCCTCTTGTAGAGTTGGTGTTATTAAGCTGACTGGAGAACAATTTTCTGTCAACTTAACATCCAAAGCAGTGCAGTTGTGCTGATGCAAGTTTGTAGTATAGACCTGCCCTAGTAAATGTCTGCTTAGACCCTAACATTGTGAGGCAAACTGGTTGGATGCAGCATTCAAGTTCTGGGAGTTCCATTAACATTTGCAGGTTGCGTTTAGTACTAAGCATTGCAAATTACTGTATCTGTAAAGTGGTGTTGGCTCTCAGAGCTATTGCGGGCATTTGAATAGGACCAGACCACTACAGAGAAGCAAGTTTCTTATTGGTATGTCTGCGCTTGCTTGGCCAAACTGACAGCCTAGTTGACTGTAAGAAGCTACTTTCTCCCTGTTAGCATACAGTCCTTGGATGGCTGGTTGAGTGAAAGAAGTGGGTGGTCATCTCTTAGTAGGACACTAGTCACGTGCTGGGGATCTCCAGAAGGAAATTGTTATATGCACAATATACACAAGTGTCCTGCTTTGTTTACATTCCCTGTAAATTGGGCAACAATGGGGAATGAAGGTCTAGATTGTAGTCCTCCCACTAATGCACTGGGATGGAAACTATTTGTCATATTGTGGGATGGATTACTAACTATGAACCATGATAGAAAACTAAACAGTCTTGTGCAGTTTAAAGTACAAACACTAAGAATGAAAAAGAGACCCACCTAACAGGATGCAAACAAACCACTAGCTCACTGCTTTCTGCGACTGGCACTGCTGACCCACCCACTCCTGCGGATAGTGAAAGATTTTCTAAATGAGAAATTGTACACTAGTCTATTGAGTGCCTGAGCTTAGTGTATTACAAGTGGATAAGGCTAATGAAGCAAAGATGCTCCTGCAATGCAAGCCACATTCTTCTAAGCTACAAGATCTTCTACCTGTCCTGCATAGTTGAATTCCAATTGTAAGAACCATAGCACTTGAACATAAGAGGCAAGGACTTGTAAAACCAGAATTGGAGCTCTGTTGCTTTATTAGTACAGAAACTCCTCACTTAACATAGTTATGTTCTTGAGAAATGTGACTTTAAGTGAAACTATGTTAAGCGAATGCAATTTCCCCATAAGAATTAATGTAAATGGGGGAGGGGTAGGATCCAGGGAAAGTGTTTTTACCAGACAAGACTGTTATATTATTATTACACACACACAGTATAAGTTTTAAACAATGTAATACTGTACACAGCAATGATTGTGGAGCTTGGTTGTGGTGGTGAAGTAAGAGGGTGGGATATTTCCCAGGGAATGCCTTACGGCTAAATGATGAACTAGCACTTGGCTGAGCCCTCAAGAGTTAACTCATTGTTAATGTAGCCTCACACTCTACAAGGCAGCACAAATGGAGGGAGGAGAGACAGCATGGCAGATGAAGACACAGACTCACCTGTGTGTGAGAGAGATGCACATTGCCCCTTTAAGTATGCTGACCCCACTCTAGGTACATTGCCTTTTTAAGTAGAACAGCAAGTTGAGACAGCCTCTGCTGCCAGCAAGTTCCCTCAGTCCTGAGCCCTGTCATGTCCCCATCCTGCTCTATGGAGATGGGGTAAGTGGGGGGGCAAGAGCAGGGGGAGGGGGATACCATCACATTAGTCCCCCTCTTTTCCCCTCCCCTGCACAGCAAGCCTGAGGCTCCCGGGAGCACCTCCAAGGCAGAGGGCAAGAGCAGCACATGGCAGTGGGGGCGGGGGCACGCCAGCTGAACTGCTGGGAATTCATAGCCTGCTCGGCAGCTGCCGCACAGGGAACTTAGGGGAGCAGGGAGCTGATGTGGGGGCTGCAGGTCCACCCTGGTTCCAAGCCCCCACCAGCTAGCTCCAACAAGGTGCTCTTCCTGCAAGCAGTGGACAAAGCAGGTGGCTGCCAAATGACATAAGGGAGCATTGCGTTACTTTAAACAGCCATGTTCCCTATTTGATCAGCAACTTAACATCGAAACACCATTAACCATGATGACTTGAAATGAGGAGTTACTGTATTTTCTTGGCTAGTGGACAGGGAGTCCCTTAATTTCAACATGACTCTTCTGTACCAGTGTTCAATTTAGTTTTGGATTGTGATGGAGATGAGCTTGATGTGGAATTTTAAATCTAACCATGGGTTTCTAGATCCCTGAGCATTCAAACTGGTCCATAGTTGGATCCTAATGCTGGAAATGGACTGTTCTTCAGAAGGTGGCCCACGACTGTAGAAAATTCATGAGCTAACTTGCAAGATTTTTAGTGCCCTTAAATCAGAACCTCTATCCTAAAGTAAATGAGCATAGATTTGGTACTCAGCTCTGTTTTGAAATGCTTTTGTGATCACTGGAAAACTATAAAAGGCTCTGTGCTAAGAGAATGTAAACATAGAGTTCAGCAGGACTTTGTAGGAAAGATTAACCAGTGATTTCTGAACTTTATCATAAGATTTCTGCCTCTATCCTCCACCAGCTGTTGTGCTCTGTAAACGTAAAATACTGATCTCTTCCGTACTCCGGGCAACAGAGTATTGGCTTCTGTCTAGATATACAGCTTTACTAATGTGCCTCGTGAGTCCAGTGCATGTCAGGAAAACAAATGTATCCTGGTAAGTTTGCTCTTACTGTAGCAATGTGAAGGCCTGACTTCCAGAAGGTTGAGGCAAAACTTTTTTTGCGGAAGTCTATACGTATTTTGCTGTTGTACTCACATCGGCCCAAATTTTCAATTTGTGTGCAATTATATGTATACAAACACATCTCAACTGTCAACTTTCTGTTCATTTGGTTTTCATGACAGCTAGCATGGAACTACACTTAAATGCAACCAGTAGACAGTCTTGGAGAGTTAAGCTAATGCGCTTAAAACTTCTTTGTTGTAGGGCAAAGCTTTTATTAATACAGTACCTACAACCAAAGCTGCTCTGTTAGCTCCCAGGAAGATGGCTCAGCTGCTGGGTTTGAAGGGCCAAAATAGAAGCAGGTGGTGAAAGCAGAGCAGGAGTCTGGCACAATAAGCATATCCTATGGGAAGCCTGGACAAAATATATCTGAAAAAATGAAGTCAGACTGGGTCTTGTGACTGCAGTGAAGAGCTATTTTTGGATCTCTAATGGCTGTCCCATAATTCCTATAGGAACATTAACACAGTAACTCATTCAAATGCAGCTGATGGAGCAAGATGCCCCTCCCACAGAGACAAATGTGCACATGAAAAATTTCATTCATTTCCTGTCTGGCAGCCTTTTGTGAGTCCTGTCTTTTTACAGCCATTTGGAGCTAATGTATGGTGACCCCTTATTCTCATTCTCTCTCCCAGCCCGGAGAGAGGCCTGTTATCTGAAAAAGCCCAGCCACTTCTCTGCTGGCTCCCCTTCTCCTAATGTCATTCCTCAGCAGCACAAATGATGTGGGTGAGAACAAGGCTCTCAAGACTAAATTAATCACTTTTTTTGCTGCATTGTTGTCAAAACAGTGCCTTGTCCTGAATCGCTCTTCATTTCTTGGAATGGTGGCTGGGGTTGAGCATAGCGAAAACATCTTGATGCCTGAGGCAGCTGTACTGAGCAAGCAGTATGTGCCAAACTCCAAGCCAAAAGTTCTTTCCTGTGGACTAGCTGCCTTAGACAGGTGACTAACTAATTTATTTCTAAATGGGATAGCATGCAATGATTAAGCTGCCTTAGTCACATCAGCCCTGCTCTGGTAGTCCCGAGAAGCTCAAACACGTTAAGTCACGGAATGCTCATACTAGGATCCGAGCACGGGTTAGGGATTTGATCTGACATGTAACCCTCACGCACGTGGAAGAAACTTGAGAGGTTTTCTCCTCTCTTTGAGACTAGAGCTTGTCTCAGCACCATCTATTCATTGAAGCCTGTTCCTTTTGTTCTGATGGAACAAAGTTGATTTTCGATGGGAAAAGACAACATTGGGTGGTATTAACTAATTCCATATAGGGAGACACATGCCCATCTGTAATACTAGTGTAAATCCAGAATAACTCCACTGACTTCAGTGGAGTTAAACTGATGTTGCTGAAACCAGATGTGTAACGATTACAACATAAGAGGTTGTAACCCCTGGAGAGAGATGCATGTATTGCCAACCTGATGGCTAATGGGGAGCTTAGTATGCCTTCATATTCACCTCTCGTGTCTTCTACGATGCCTTTATACTAACATGAGTAAGAAGAGCCGTATCTGTACTGAGGCAATCCTGCGTTGGAACTGATATCCACGCACTGTGTAAAACTGTCCTCTGCAGTGATTCCACCATACAAAATGAGAGCCTGGAAGAAATAACTTCACCAGTTACTCAAATCCAGCTGTGTGCAGTTCAGGCAGTGGCTCAGAAAGTTGCACTGGCATGTGCTGACACCTGTCTAGTGCATAGATCAGGCTAAACACTTTGTCCTAGGAGCACAATAATGCTTCAAATGCCAATGAATGTGATCAGAGCTAAAAAGGGGAGAGATGGAATTATTAGAACTACAGGTAACACTCTTCCTCCAAGAAACAGCATTAAACTGAAATCTAGGATGATAAAGGGACCATCTGATCGCAAGACCTCCATGTAGAATTTCTTGTCCTTCCCTGTGCAACTTTTGCAAGGGGAGATGTTATTCTGATTGGAAACATCACACACCCCACTTTCCTTACCGCTTTTCATCAGTCGGGACACTTGTCTATGCTATTCTGAGTAGTCATGGTAGTAACAAGTGCACTAGTGCTTCTTACCAGTAACAGTCCCCGTAAAAAGAATAATCCAATGTGAACTTTCATCGTGCTTCTTGGAAGGGTTATTGTGTGTTCTGCTTCTGAGGGTTGGAGAATAAGAAAATGTTCTTGAAGCTAGATGTAGTTGGTCTCAGGCTTCTAGTATCATGGCTCTACCTCTAAGGTAGGCACCCTTGAATTCCATTACACTGGGTTTTCTGCTATGACAGTAGTACAGGATATCCCATGGATGTAGACTGAAGTGCCAGTGTCAGAACAAAAGTCTCCTAGAATTTGTGTCCATACCCATACAATGATGTAGGTGGTTAGACATGTACAGCTCTGTCCAAGACAGCAACTGGCTTCATTTGGGAGTATCTTTTGTATCTGTAGGGAGCTATATTCTCCCACCAGTGCACTCGTACTAACAGCAATTTTCAGAGTGTCTGTGGAAGAAAAGACTGATCTGTGTTACACTGGTGTCAATCTGAAGTTAACTCCCTTTAAGTCAGTGGATGTTGCTGTGGATTTATACCAGTGTAACTTTGCTGGGAATATGGTCCTTTATACTAACATAAAATTAAGATCCTTTCAAGTCTCCCATCCCCCTCCCAGAAAGCAGGATGTTCATGCTGCCACTGTCTCGTTTTGTACTGACAATAACTTAGCCCACTGTGTACAGTTAACTACGCTGCATCTCACTGTCCTGTAGTATTTGGTTTCCTTATTAGCATTTCTCCGCTTCTTGCGGTCCTCCTCCATGAAGGTAGCAGCCCAAGGTTAGTTAATTATGGCAAAGCTCCTCTGCTCTGGGGTGCTGGGAAAGGGCTCGGGCACCGTCTGCCTTTCCAGGGGTGTTAATATTTTCCATTCTCAGTGCTAAGCTCTCCACCTAGAAGTCACTTTTGGGTCACCTGGCATGGAGATATACATAGATGACCTTAAGTTTGGGGCTTCGGTGTCTAGTATTGCCTTTTAGTTTCTAGGCAAAAGGTGAGAACTCAGGTTTGCGTGTACCTGAGCTGGAGCTGAATCTACTGTGGAACAGAATGGGGTTGCCAAAAGACCTCTGAACAAAGCTTGTCAACCACAGCCTGGATTTGAGAGATGCTGCATGTCATAGTCAGGGCAGCAAACCTATTACCTGCCCTCTACAGCCCACAAAGATGTGTCACGGAGCTCTTTGCATAAAGCTTAGAAGCCAGGGCCCATCTCTAAAGCTGTGATTCAGTGACCACAGTTGCTGTGATTGCATATTCAGCATTGTATGCCATCCTGTAGATGGCAGGGGAAAGTTAGTCCGTCATAAACGCTCTTCTGTAGCGTTCTTGGCTGGTGGAAAGTGCCAAAAGCTTATGTCCCACGCTGATCTTAGCTCTTTAACTCGAAGACACTCTAGTGAAGCATGTAACTACAAGCTTTACTATCTACACGGTATGAGTGTTCACACTGCATTCCAGGACAGGCCTTTGAGTGCCATGAGCCCAACATAAGCCTGCAGTGGGTTATGTGGGTGCAGATTTCCCTTTTCGTTTCCAGTTCCTGCTCTGGCTGGGGATGTTCCTCAGGCATATTTCAGTCTGTGCTGCATTTCAGATGATGCAGAGAAATCAGGCTGAGGAGGGTGGGTAAAGGAGTGATTCTCCTCTTCTGTACAGTGACTGGGAATCTGCCTTTCGTTTGGAGTGGCTAGGGGTCAGATTTCATGGGGTAATTTGCCAGACTTGTTCCTGAATGCAAGTGGCAGTCTTATGACAAACTTTTTCCTTGGTTCCCACAATAAGGGCAACAAGCGAGGCTATCTGTCACATGCTAGGAAATCTGGCTTCATACACTTTTTCCATTAACTGTCCACACCCTTGGAAAGGGTAATTGCGACATCTCCTTTTTTATGCTGCCTCTATGATTAAAAAGCATGACTTAGTGGAAAAAAAGCTTGACCTCCTTAGGTTCAACCTCTCGTGCAGCTGTTCAAGATAAGATTGTACTAGTAAAAAAATAAAGCTGAACACCACATTTGGGGCTATTTGTTTGTGAGGAAATGACTTGCTCCTTGGCTTCTGAGAGAACCAATCTGTCAGTCTATTTTCAAAACTACTGGAGTTGACCTAATGCAGCTAAAATGATAGCAGCCAAAGGTTAGTAGTATAATAATTAAACTTTTCCTACAGTGTAGGCTATTTTAGTGGCATTATCAGCATATATAACCTACTATAATGCACTTTTTTTTCCACTGCAGCCCTTTAAACAATACAGTGTCATGGTTCTCTGTGTTCCAAGGCTAGGGAGTTAATACTGAAAGTTCAATTCTGTCTACAGCTCTTAAGCAATGGACTGGGTGTCTGGGATTGGCCTAGTTGGTCTCATACAATGTAGTGGCTTCCAGTTACACAACTGCAACACCCCTGTCAATGTCAAAGCATTCATAGGCCTTGTCCATTGTATACTCCTAGTTTCCTAGCAGTGCAGCTGAAAGACCTGGCTAAGGTGCCCTGGAGTGGTATGGGGGAGCTGTAATTAGACACCCCTCAGCCTTGCTGCCTACCGCTAGCCTAGGCTGCCTGTTTGAAATGTGCCTTTGCGTTTTGATCCAACCCTGACTGGGAGTCCCTAGTGGCCATACTGAGGCTACTACTACAGTATATTCTCCCAAAGTTAGTCTTTCCTCTCTCTCCCTCCCTCCTTTAGTAGCCATTTAACTGCTACTAAACTGGCAGGAACTCAGGATTAGGTCCCCAAATGTCTTCCATTATCTAAAGAATAAAACCGCTAAATCCTGTGACATCCTGAGTATTCAAAGGTACATCTGAACTATTCTTTCCTTTGGCTTTTGAGTCCTGACAGTGAATCTCAGAACACTCAAAGGAAGCTGATCTGTGGAGAGGGTTAATTGACTGCCATATTACAACACATCTCTAGTGGCGCCATTGAAGAAGTTAGGCCAAATTTTCCAAGAATGTCTACTGGGTGTGAGTGCTCAGCATAGGACTGGAAGGGGACTTGTTCGATCATTTTGTCCAGTCCCCTTCCATTGCAGGCAACACCATCATATAGTCCCTTTCATAAATTTGTCAAGTTCCATCTTAAAATTAGGTAGGTTTGGGAACAGCCTTCCTGGTGGAGCAAACAACTTGCATGAAACACCTCAGGCTTCTGACTTGAGCATCTGCCCCTACAATTGAAACTGGAAGTGCTCAGTGCCTATTAAACAAAATAAAGACCTCACCTCTCAAAAGATGAGGCATTCCAAACTAGTGGATGCTTCTGACAGTGTCGGCACTGCTGTCTAAGTGGGGTACTACTCAAGTCTCCTCTGCAAGCCTCAGGAAAATGGAGTAGCAGTCACAACCACCTTCTCATATTTTGAAGACTACGTTTTATATTTAATGATGCCCAGGTAAATGTTTAGTCTTGTAAACAGGACAGGAATTAGTGATAAATGGCTAACTGTTTAATTATCCACTGGATAATCAGTTAGTAGTTGTTGTCCTTTTTTCCCCCTCTACTACAAATTCTTGTCAGTGTGAACTGGGGTTTATTACTGATGTCCATCAGTAACCCACAATAACTGCACTGCATTGCTCACAAGCAATAGTACTTTCTTGCCTCTTTCCTGCTTTGAAGGTTCAGTAAACTTGGAATTTGGTCTGTAACTCCAGGGTATGCAACTACAGGTACTCCTGCAACACACTGCTACAAAAGCAAGGTGCCTTTCTTGGATTGAGTGTCTGCCTTGACACCTAGCACTAACAGTGTATTCTGCTCTAGAAAACCACCTGTGTGCTCTCCCATCTCCAGCATTATCTTACTAAAATGGCACCAGTATTTGGGCTTGAGTGGCCTGCTAGGGTTATCAAAGGGTGGGATCCAGACGGAAGATGGCAGGAAGTCCAAATCCACTTTAGGACCGGGAAATGCATCTCAGGAACTTTTAGAGCAATAGAAAACACTGGCCTTGTAGGATAATCTAAAAAACAAATCCCATAACCATTTTGAGGGATAGTTTATTACTAGTTTGCATGTTACTGCATTCTAGCCTTTACATTTCATTCTATGACTCCTGCATGCTGTCCCCTAATTCTGAAAGTGTTCTCTTCACTGAGTTACCTTTAAATTTCAGTCAAAGAGCCACTTTTTCTGTGACTCTGAACAAGCAAATGGCCTTAGATAGCAAGTCCAAACCCTTGAGGTGAAAAGACCAAGAAGCAGAAGAGCTAAAATAGCGAACCTGTTTTCACAATATTTCTGGCCTGACCAAAAGCAGGAAATGCAGACATCAGATTCTCATAGCAAGATTTTTTTAGCTCTGTCTGCAAATTCATGCACATTGGTGGTAAGCAGTGAATCTCTGGGAGGCTGTTGATACAAGTGTCTGAAAACCTAGAGATGTCCATTTTGAACTTTATTCCAGCAGCCTGTCAGTTTCTGAATCCTTCAGACACTGCCCCACCCACACTTTTGGCAGCATTCTGGTTCTTCAGGTCCTAGCCTGGCTCATGAGTTTTCTGAGAAGCTAACCTGAAAATTCCTGAACTTGCAGAACTTAATTTATGGGTGACTCTGTCCTTTGGATCCAGACCTCTTTTTAGATTTGTCTCTTTCTAGTTGTGATGCTCTATAAGCTGCTAGCCAATATCAAAACACTAAGATACTCATTCTAATGAGGTACTCCTTTTTTTTGTTTGTTTGTTTGTTTCAGATTTTCCCTGACCCCTCAGACTTTGACCGTTACTGTAAGCTGAAGGACCGCCTGCCTTCCATCGTGGTGGAGCCAACAGAGGGGGATGTGGAAAGCGGTGAGCTGAGATGGCCACCTGAGGAATTCCTCGTCCAGGAGGAAGAAGAAGAGGAAGAAGAAGAAAACTGTGAAGAGGCAAAGAAAGAGAACAAAGAGCAATAAATGGTAGCTGAAGAAAATATAAGGGATTGTATTGTCTTGAGGGAAGAGCCACACCTGTTCTGAAGGTCTTTTTTCTTAAGAAAAAAGACAGACAAGTTCAATTTTGCACCTGCAAGATCTTAGGTTTTTTCGTATTCTCTGTATCGAGAACTGAAGCCCTCGATGCGACAGACTCTCCAGAGCTTCTGAGGAAGGAAGTCGTGCAGAGAAAAATGTTTCTTGTTCTCAAGATCACTATCTGACTTATTTTTTTTGTTAAGACTGAGAGGTGGCAGCGAAATTCCAAGGCTCTTGGTGGATGGTGAACAAGCAGGGCTGTTTAATGAGTTGTGGAGAGGGTGGGAATAAAGAGAAAAGTAAATTGCAGTAGTGTTGAGCAAAGAACTGCCTCTGGCTACAAAAGCATGAGTCTAGAGTCTTCATCTCTCAAATATTCCTTTCTTATAAGCTTCTGTTTGTGTATCTGGAGTGGAGGGGAAATGTGTGGTGCCATGTCACAAATGGATGCTCTGCTGACATAATTGCTGGGTGGCATAGAGAGGCAAAGGGGCTTGTAGTCTTTCCTCAGTTGCACATCTCCTCAAGTTACACAAGCATGTGTAGGAGTAATAGCTTTCTTTTGTTAACTACCAAACCTGTTTCCAGTCTTTGCCCAGATGATGTTTTCTCTCCTTCTTTCTGCATTTAATCCTTGTAATGCTGAACAGCTCAGTTGGCAGGGTCAGTGTGTTCTGCTGCTGCTATTCCATTCATTCTGCAAGGTCCTCGCTTACCTTGCAGATGATTAGTATGAGGTGGTAAAGAAATTTCATGCAACATCTAAATCGACCTGAGATCTTGTTCTAGAAGTTGTTAGGATGTTTCTCTTCTGCTAGCTGAGACTGCTGTAGTAAGAAAAAACACTTTACAGTGCATAAAGTTTGCAAGGTGAAGGGGCCACCTGCCTTCTAGATGATTCTGGGGCTGCATGGTTTCCATCTCAAACGTGCTGGGTCAACAGTCTGATCAAAACTGGCTGAGTAGAGAGGCATGAAGAGAATCTGCAGGGAACTGTTAGATTTGGGTTTTCTTTATCAGCAGTGCTTTACCAGAGCTCCATGAGCTAGCAATGTTGGCAGACCAAGATACTTGCAGAAATCATCTGCTTCAGAACGAATGAAACTGAAAATTCCCACCTGCAACAAAGTCAGAAGAATGTTGCCAAAACTGAAATCTGAGGCAATCCTAAATCAAATGCCTGACTTGAAAGAATAAGATGGGGGCAGGGAAATGATTCCTCATTTTCAGACAGTATTTCATAGCTTTTGAGTGTTCCGGGCAAGAGGATGTGCTTCTGATTGTAACAAAGTATTAGTAGGGTTTAATAAAGGGCAAGCTGGCTTGTAAGGTCTAAGACATCTCATGCAATTTGTTCAGTGCTGAGTTCTGTCTCTGTGCTATTTGACCTTTGCCTACAAGAGGAACTGGTTGCAGGGCTGGCTGACTTGCCACTTTTGTGGAAAGTGGCAATCCAGCAACTTTATGGAAAAGCCCCAGGGGGCCCCAAGGTATCTGAGGAGCTGATGGGTCTAAGAATAAACAAGTCTGGAGACTCTAAAGGAAGAAAAACAGATGTTAAGGCCTTTAACCAGACATTATGATAAAACCCAGTGCATCCCATCTGCTAATAACTGGTTCAATTAAAAAATCTATTTGGACTTTGTGTGTATGTGTGTGTGTATATATATATATATATATATTTGTATCTAATACCTCATGAGTAGTTTAAACGCTGGTGAGGGGTTGGGGGGTTGCTTTTAACATATCGGCAGGATTGTTTTAGTCTTTTGTCTTGCTTGTGGTTAAACATAATGGCAATAACTTACCAGCTCTGTTACTATTTTAGACAGACCTGAGGAATTGCAGACTGACTCTTGCATTGTTCTGACTAGTAGCAATGTAGAATGCAGCTTCTCTTCCTTTTTAGCAGCAAAGAACCAGTGTCTCTCACTCCCAGGTTTGGTGGATGCTTTGTCATCACTGACCTCTCATCACAACCTAGTGTTATCATTTTTAAACTGATGGATCCAGCTGTTCATATCTGAACATCTATTCTAGTCTTGCTGTCTAATGGAATGAGCTTGTACACCTGTATACCATTGTCTCAATTTTTTTTTTTAAACTGTTACTAGTCTCCAATCTGTGCCACCATGTTGAGGCTTGTTAACAGAGGTTATTATGTGGGTAGCAAAAGGATGGAAATCCTTATCCTCCAGATCTGAGGAGAAATGTCTGCCGTAAAGACTGGCATATTCCTGTCTGCATCCTCTTCTTTTTTTTTTTTTTAAAGTATTGTGTGTATTTCTATTTGTCAAATGTATTTGAAGAACAAAGCACTCCGGTAAAACTCCTGTTGTCTGATGTACATTCTATTTCTGTAATTCTTTTTTGAGCCTCAGGGAGAAGCTAGCTTTTTTCTTTTTTTTTCCAAAACTACTTTTTTGTCACTGTGACAGTTGTAAATAAAGTTTGAAAATGCTTTCCAACTTGGTGCCTTCTTTAAATTCTGTTTATAGAAAAGTGGGTTGGGATTTCAGATTTCCCAGAGCTTTCATTCATTGCCTTGCACCTCTGCAAAGAACTAAGGGGTGGAGGAATCTGCAAAGGGACTTGGGCATTGCAAGTTGAGCACCTAGAAAAATCTCAGGAACAACACTGCAATCTACAAAACTGTGTTGGGCGTCTAGGCTCCCAATTCAACAAATAGGGAGAGACAGGAGCCTAAGAGTGTGATCCACAGTCTAGAAGCCAGCATGGAAGGCCTCTCCCTGATAAACAAGATCAGCTCCCTGATTACTGCCCTGGGCAGCACAGCATGGGGAGGTGGTGACCAGCCCTCAGTGGAGAAGGAAGTGGTTCAGGGCTATTTAGAAAAGCTAGATGAGCACGAGTCCATGGGGCCAGATGCACTGAATCTGAGGGTGCTAAAGGTGGATGTGATTGCAGAGCCATTGGCCATTATCTTTGAAAAATCATGGTGATCAGAGGAGGTCCCAGATGACTGGAAAAACACTAATGTAGTGCCCATCTTTAACAAAGGAGGAGAATCTGGGGGAACTACAGGCCAGTCAGCCTCACCTCAGTCCCTGGAAAAATCATGGAGCAGGTCCTCACGGAATCAATTCTGAAGCACTTAGAGGAGAGGAAAGTGATCAGGAACAGTCAGCATGGATTCACCAAGGGCAAATCATGCCTGACTAACCTAATTGCCTTCTATGATGATTGGCTCTGTGGATGAGGGGAAAGCAGTGGATGTGTTATTCCTTAACTTTAGCAAAGTTTTTGATATGGTCTCCCACAGTATTCTTGCCAGCAAGTTAAAGTAGTATGGGCTGGATGAATGGACCACAAAGTGGATAGAAAGCTGGCTGGATCGTTGGGCTCAATGGATAGTGAGCAATGGCTCCATGTCTAGTTGGCAGCCAGTATCAAGTGGAGTGCCCCAAGGGTCTGTCCTGGGGCCAGTTTTATTCAATATCCTTATCAGTGATCTGGAGGATGGCATGGACTGCACCCTCAGCAAGTTTGCAGATGACACTAAACTGGGAGGAGTGGTAGATACACTGGAGGGTAGGGATAGGATACAGAGGGACCTAGACAAATTAGAGGATTGGGCCAAAAGAAATCTGATCAGATTCAGATGGAGAGTCCTGCACTTAGGACAGAAGAATCCCATGCACTGCTACAGACTAGGGACCAAATGGCTAGATAGCAGTTCTGCAGAAAAGGACCTAGGTGTTACAGTGGATGAGAAACTGAATATGAGTCAGTGTGCCCTTGTTGCCAAGAAGGCTAACAGCATTTTGGGCTGTATAAGTAGGAGCATTGCTAGCAGATCGAGGGATGTGATCATTCCCCTCTATTCAGCATTGGTGTGGCCTCATCTCGAGTACTGTGTCCAGGTTTGGGCCCCACACTACACGAAGGATATAGAAAAATTGGAAAGAATCCAGAGGAGGGTGACAAAAATGATTAGGGGCCTGGAGTACATGGGAGAGGCTGAGAGAACTGGGATTTAGTCTACAGAAGAGAAGACTGAGGGGAGATTTGATAGCTGCTTTCTACTACCTGAAAGGGGGTTCCAAAGAGGGTGGATCTAGACTGTTCTCAGTGGTCACAGATGACAGAACAAGGAGTAATGGTCTCAAGTTGCAGTGGCGAAGGTTTAGGAGGGTGGTGAAGCACTGGAATGGGTTACTTAGGGAGGTGGTGGAATCTCCTCCTTTAGAGGTTTGTAAGGTCAGGCTTGAGAAAGCCCTGGCTGGGATGATTTAGTTGGGGATTGGTCCTGCTTTGAGCAGGGAGTTGGACTAGATGACCTCATGAGGTCTCTTCTAACCCTGATAGTCTATGATAAGTTAGCCAATGGGAGATGCCTATGTGCTAAGCCCTGCCCATTTTTCAGAGATGGATGTCAAGGTGTAGGCAGGTGCCTAGCTCTGCTAATGATCCATGAGTGGTTGTGTAATTTCTTCTGGGAACAAGTTTGTTACTTATCTCACTCTACAAGGAGGAAGTGGTGAGGACTGGTTTCCTTCTACCCTTACTTTAGCATAGTGGTTATAGCACTCTCCTGGGGAGTGGGAGATGGAGGTTCAATTCCCACCTGCCTCTACCCGAGGAGGTAAGAGGATTGGAACTGGAGGTCTCTCACCTGTCAGGACAGTGTTCTAACCACTGTGGAATAGTCTGATGTGGGGCTCCTTCAAGTGCTCCTCTGGAGGCTGTTCCCTTGTGGATAAACGAGTGACTGGAGCAGGGGGCCTGGACTTGAGATGTCCCACCTCCGAAGTGGTGTCCTAACTACTCAACTATAGCCCCTCTCTGGTCCAGTGACTGTTCCACTGTAGATAAATTAGTGTGTCTGCATGGGAGACACTCTGCAGTCCCCTGGTCAAGGCACCCATCTGGGCTAACAGTTACCAGGTGGGGGCACCACCAGCCTTCTCCTGGCTTTTAAATGGGACGCAGTGCGGTAGGCTTGATCAGAGTACCTGTTGGATTGGGTGGTTGGGTGAGTTAAGGGGATGGACACCTGGGAAATAGGTGTCTGGGCACTTAGAGTGAGCCAGTGGTGCATGTGCTCTGAGGCAGAAACATAGGTGCTGGTCTGAGGGAACTTGGGTCACTAGCAGGTTTGACATGAGTTTTGTGGATCATATTGGGGGACTCAGGTGCCCAAGTAGTTTTGTGGATTCTACCTGAGATTTTTCAGAGGCACAAATGGCACTTGAAAGTCTGTGAATTGAACCCCAGACTCCTTGGACCTCAACCCCAAAGTAGTGAGAACCAAGAACTGGCCACAATCTGAAGTGTTCTTACTGACTGTAACACATTGCTTGTAAGTGTAAAACCCAAATCCATCTCCTTACCCAAGTCTATATATGCTGATGCCTATATGTTACTTTCACCCCACTGCTTAGTTCAAAGCGTAACAACACCTCCCTAAGGTGGCCACAGAACACAGACACAATGGACTACAGAGACAGTAATCAAGAAAGGCATTGGCTGCAGACACCAGATGTCATTTGTGCTGGCCCTTCCAATTCAACAGGCCTGCTGTATTACTATACAGTCATTACTGACCCAGCTACAACACAGTTAAAATGTGTAGCACAGACTCCACCTCAATCATGCTGTGACCAGACTAAAGCCTTAGTCATATCCAAAAATGTTAGCTAGGACCCTGAAATGGAATTTCTCCTTTGGACAGCTTTTCTTGTATCAGAACATTTGAATTGCAGGTAGGTTACAACCAGATTGCCAGGCTCAATTAAACCAGAAGGCCCTCTATGCTTAATGGGGCTAAACTTTGCACTAGGAAATCCAAGTGTTAAAGGCCAAACACCCACTGAAGTCTATATTCTTCTTCCAAGAGGAGAGAATTTGTAGTTTTATTGGCTGGGTATATAATGGACTACAAACATATCTACTCAGACTAATTGGCCTGTGACTGGAGCATTAACTTTATACTAGACTGGCTTAAAGATACTAACTTGGGACCTGACACTAAAATTAAATGCTTGGGAATTAAGGACACACCTAGCACTAAGCCCCAGCTTAGAGATGCTTAATGCTTTCTTGCTCCTGTGGTGTGGATATTTACATTAGTACTTCTAGTGGAAAAATGTCAAGTTTGCTCTTTCCTGAGGGGACTGTGGTTTAAGCCTCTTTCCAAAGTGTCCCATTTAATTAGTTTTTTTCCACTTCTTCTTAGGCCTTCAAATTCTCTCCATTATAGCAATGTTGCAGCAATCTGTCAAGCTTAAGTAGCAATCTGTGAGATCACTTGGGAGGCTGTATTTCCTGCACCAGAATATGGTTCTCAGAGTGCAGAGCTGGTAAAGATTAGAAATGAGGGAGGAAGGAGCTGGGAGCAAATGGATGTGCTTGTCTGCTGCGGCTGCATATGCAAGCTGACATTGTTCTCTGGCTCCAATCAAAACACTCCTGATTGTGTTTTGTTCCCTAAGCATACATTTAATTCTTTGCCAGCACCAAAAAGGTGGTCTGTCAATCTCTGATCAGGTGAACATCATTCGGAGTAGAAGAACTGACCTGGCTGAAGTCAAAGCTAAAATGGGCCAAGTAGAACTCTGCTGGGTGGAGTGAGAGGCTATTACATGGTGGTTGGCTTTAGCCTGTGTGATCGTCTTCCTTGTGCAAGCACCACCAAATGGAATTGGCCTGCTGTCAAATGGGTGGCCTTGAATCCTTGTCATGCTGGTGCTTTGTTACAAATAGAGTGCAGCTTCTAAAGCTGGTCAGTAATTGCTTCTCCCTCTTCCCTTTTGTTTAAAGGTTTATTCCTTCTGGAGGGAAGGGGAAACAAGGGGTAGGTTTATCTAGCAATTAAACACCCCTGTCTGCTGGCTCAGGATCAGAGGATTTGGGCTGCAGGGCTGAGGGATCCTCCCCTGTCACTGGGTCCCAGAGCTCAGTCTCTAGCCAGAGCCCAAATGTCTACATAGAATTTTACAGCCCGGTGGCCCAAGTCAGCTGCCTCAGGCCAGCCACAGGTGTTTAATTTCTGTGTAGACGTACCCTGTGTGGCTACCATTTCCACCTGAAGCATTCATTCTCCTTAGGGTCGTGCATTTAACTGTGAGGCAGTGCAAGCAAATAGCAATATACCACTGAGTTAACATTCTTCCTTGTCTTGGCCTTTATCAGGCACTCATTTGCCCATCTTTGAAATTAGTGATGTGTACATTTCCAATATGCTGAGCAGATGAACTTCCCCTGGATTTGCCCCCTTTTATGTGCACCTGGCCCCAGCAAAGTACTTGGGTCTGTAAAGGCAGTTTTGCTTCACCACCCGCCGGGGTTCATAGTCTGCTAGTGCAGGTAACAATATCTGCTATGCGGCTATGGAATAGAAAAAGCATTGAATCAGGCTTCTACTTAGCAGCACTTAAAGAACTAAGACTCTCTTTGGTAATGAGCAGGGGTTAACCCCAAATTCCTGCCCTTGACAAAAAGTTTATAATGGTCCAAGTTTGTATTTGAGCTATTGAGAAGCACATCCCCATAGAGCCTCAGCACAATTAAAAAAAAATACTTTAGCCTAATAATCTGCAACTAAATGAAAGCCAAGGAGCAGTGCATTTTAATAGACATGCTTCAAGCCCTCCAAAGCAATCAAACAAACCAAATTTATATACGTAAATTGGAGCAATTACTATACCCTCAATCCTTGCCAGAGTAGAAAAAAACTCTGAAATGTTCCAAATTGGGATTGGGTGATTGCTTTCTGTTTATGTTTGACAGGATGGGAAAGGACCAATATTGAGAAAATGAAAAGTTTAAAAGCTGAAACTGGCTCCCTTAACTGAAATTTAATTATGTACAAATCTGATCCAAACCATCCTACCACTGCTGTTCATGATATTTTGGAGTAATTTTGCTTGTCAAGGACAAATATTAGCTGACACTCATATAATATTTATCACCCCTCCCAATTTAGAGATCTGTATCCATGTTTTACAGTTTAAAAAACAAGCATACTTGTGTTTCTGTGCTGTCAGTAAGTCGGGTGTATGGTACTGCCATCATATATGAGATAGATCTCTAAGTTTCTATAAGGACATTGCCTTGGTATCTCAGAGATTCTCCTAGTTAAAGGCCAGGACTAGCAGGTAGGAGATGAGAGCTCTGCTCCCAGCTCTGACTCTGCCATCTTGTACGATCTTCAGCGAGTCACTTAGGCCAAGATCCACAAAGGTATTTAGGCTCCTAACTTCCAGTGATTACAATGGAAGTGATGGCCCTAACTATTTTGTGGATCTCAGCCTTACCTTCCTTTGCTCAAAACCAAGCTCAAAGGGGTCTTTAGGATAAACCAACGAATAACTGAGAAAGGTAGTGAGATGCTCAGGTGGGAAGATGCCATTGATGGGCCAAGTACTGTGGTGCATCATGAATACTGACATTTGAACCCCTGATGGAATTGCTAACTTAAAAGTTTTCAGAGGCAGCGTGCCCTGGAAGCATCAGTTGTAGACAGAGAAATAGGTGATCTGGATTCTGCTCCCAGCTGGGCTACAGCCTTCCTGTGTGAACTTGAGTTAGTCACTTTGTTGGAATGTACTCTAAGAGTTAATGCTGAAGCTTCCACTCACTTAGACTCAGAAGTGTAGGGCACTGACCCTTCTGTGGCATTTCCAGGTCACTGCTAATAAAACATTTACCTAATGCTGCTACCACCTGGGCCTGTCTATGCTCGTTATCCTTGCCTGCATCCTTACACTAGTCTCTCTCATCATTCTGGGCTTCATTTTTCTCATTGTGAAGCTATGGATAATACCTCCCTTTGTAAGGAAGTTTGAGATCCTGGCATGAAAGGGACTAGGTGTAGGTAAGTGCAAATTTGTTATTCAAGAAGTAAAAGTTTGTGAGTTCTTCACTGAGTGGATTTGCACTCAGCCTGGTGCAAGGCAGAACAGCTGGGGAGTGAGATGAGTTTAGAGGCTAGTATCTGTTAGTTTACAAATCTAGAATTCATGTTAATGTAATTTGTCTTGAGTACTTTATGAAGACGGTTGTGTCCAGATTTACTGTGGAGAGAAGCTGAGAGCTGGCCCTGGAACAATAAAGGTGTTAATAATAAAGTGAGTGTTGTTTTATACGTATGGCATCAGGAATGAGGAATGACTGTCACAAGGTTTGGTGGTTCAGTTTGGATGCTTCCTTGAACTTTCTTATATCCCTTTGCTTTGGAAATGGTGCTGGCAAGGCAAGGAGATTGTCAGCACTTGTTGGGATTTTCTTTGGGTGAAAGGGGACATTGGGTATAGAAGGCAGGGCTATATATCAGAAATGATCCAAACACTTGGTCTTTCTCATGTTGTTTCAATTTTAGCTTAGCACCTGGAAAAACTAAAAAAGCCCTAACAACATTAATGTTTTAAATCCCCCACAAAAAGTTCTAACCTTGATTCAGTGCAAATGTGAATGAAGGTCCAGAGAGCTTCTTATTTTATCTGACCAGATTCATCCAACCCTAATCAGGGGTGTGTCATGCCAGTGATCCAGTGCACACACAGACTGCAAAGTATTGCTCAGGGCAATGTATTTAGTCTTTCCAATGTTCTTTTTAGTTAAGCTGAAAGTTTGTGCGGAGGGAGGAAGGGGTGAATTAGCCCTGTTTTCAGATGCAAGTGCAGTCCGTAATACAAAATGGTCAATTGTGGTGATACTTGAAACAATTCAGAAAATACTAACAGCTGTTTTTTAACCCTCTGATGTGGCTAGAAAGCTCAAAACCAGAAGACTGACCAGCTTGAGTGTGGGATGTGGGGGGTTATTTGAGGGAGAAACTGAAAGATTATACTGGGTCAAGTTCATCCTGGGTGAAACTCCATTGAAATAAATGAATTGGGTGGAATGGGGACGTCCGTTAAAACTCAGTGCTGAGCTCTTCACTTCCTCATGTTTACTACAATGAGCCATGGTGGTGGAGAGCTTTTGAGTGAAGTAGAATAGCTGGTCACTGAAAAATGGGGAGGGGTCCATACCACAGATGTTTAAGAAGCATTGACCACAACAAGGATGTTCTTTCCAAAAAGATGTAAGGAAGAGGGTGACAGGCTCCAGCGCTTCTCCCCTTTAGATCACCAGTTTCATCACAGGGCAGGGCTGTCGTAACTGAGTGAGTTTATCACCTGATGGTGGTTTGATGACCCTTGTGAAATAAATGGGCGATTTCACCACAGTTTCCAGTGGATAGGAGGGCACCCCAGACTTCATTCTCTAAGCCAGCATGTCTCCCTGGCATGAAATCCCATCCATTCAATAAACAGAGTAACCAATCTACAAGGGGAAGGGATGGATACTGTTTCTAGGGTTGTGAATCAGGCTTTATCCCACCAGTGCAAATATTCTCCGCCACCCCATTCTTGTAAGTGCCTTGCTAGCTTTGGCAGTGGTGTGGTTTTAGAGCAGCCATAGTCTTTGGGTCAAAATTACCTCTATTTTGCACTAAGAAAACAATGAAAGAGTCCAAAATTGAGGTCCCTGTGTGAGTGAGAGCGCAGTGTGTACGTCTCCTCTGAAGCAGGTGGCCTCTTGAACATGAAACATCAGCAAGGAGAAGGGACCTTCTTATCCCAAAAAGGTTCAGAAGGCAGAAACAAGTAATAAAAAGATACAAGCTACATCAACCCTTTTGTGAAACAGTGGAGTGGGAGCAGTATAAGGAACATGGTGGTGGGGAGAGGAAAGCCACAAAGGAAGTGTATGCTGAGCACTTGCTCTCTACCAGAGCTTTAACCACACAGTGTTACCGTAGCAGCGACCACCAGCTTCATCTGATATATATAACCAAGGAAGTGAAGAGCACAAGAGGAGAGGATGTTAGAAGCCAAGCATGAAAATGTCACAGCAGCTCTGGTTTTATTTTCAATACTTCCTTCTTTCTTTTGCATTTGACTTGTTTATGAAGCCTGGTATTTCCTGCAGAACTGGTCCATACGTGCTATCATTCTCCCTCTTCCTAACATTGGTATGACCCAGGTGCTTCCCTGACGCCAGGCGTTCATGCAGAATGCCTTGTTGGAGTTGGTGGGACTCTTGTGAGCAGGGAATGCCCCCAGAACAAGGGCTGCAGCCTGATTGCTCAAAGGAAGAGAAACACCAGAGGCCAGATCCTCAGCTGGAGGAAGGCAGCACAACTGCATTGACTTCAGTGAGGCAGCATCAAATATTACTAGCTGAGGTTCTGCCCCCTTCTCTCCCCAGATGTTTGGTTCTGGGCACCTCTGTACCAGGGAGGTGCAGACAAATTGAAAGGAAGGAAGCTGGTTACAAAACTCACTTATGGCCCAGCCTACACTTCAAACTGGAACTATGTTGCAACTGGACTAGGGGCAACCAAATTGCAACCACCTGCTCTGTCATGACTGGAATTTTTTATTATTTTTTTTGGTCCATGCAAAGAAGAAAGAACATGTGGTTGGACTAGAGTCGTATTTCAAAACCTCGCTTTCTTGGGTTCTCTCCACACTGAGGCTTGAACAGGGCTAGCTGCAATCGAGTCCAAAAACATTTGCCTCATGTAGTTCCTCAAGAACCTTGATTGGCTGTTGTTTTCCATCACAGCTGATGCCAGCACAATTGCGCTACGGTTGCCATGTCAATTCTGGACATGCTACAGAAGGGCGAGATGGCATCTATACTTCAAGGGTCCAGTTACATCCATTGTGCGCTTAGCATGGGGAAGGCCCTGAATACGCAGTCAAGTTGAATGAGGTGGTACCTGGTGCCTTGGTACTGTTGTAGCCGCAGTACAGATAGGGCTTCATTCGGCCTGTAACAGTGTGCCGTGTGGATGCAAATGAGTTTGGAAATCCCTTCAAACATGGTCACAAGCCCCACTCTGCAGACGGCCTGTTTCTCATTCCCTCTCTCATGCTTCAACTCCAAGGCAGCTCTCTACCCTTTCCCTGGCCTCTTAAGTAATTGGACACACTCTTATTTTTAATTGGTCAGTTTAATCTATTAATGCTCCAGCCGATGCTGTTTGTGACACTCTTGTGAGGAGAGGAATCAATGACAGAATTAGAGCAGGATTTAGACTGTAAACATGGGCTTGATGAAAAGGGAGGACGGGGTGGGAGGTGGAACACACACAGTGTGAGCTATGTATTTCATAGAGTGCAGCTCTTCTCAGAGGACACGCTAGGGCTTGTTGCTCCAGGCAAACCTTGATTTATTATCCCTATGTTTGGGTCAGAAGGAATTTAAATAGTTACCAATCTTGTGACCAGTCTGTCCCTTTCCCCCATCTTGCTAATCTGAATTAAAATGGAGTTTGCCAAATAATTCAGAAGTCTTGACAGAGATTCATGGGATTCATCGTAGCTGGGTGTTCAATCTGGGGGTCAGAGTGGGAAGGGATTTGGGCCTGTGTACCTGGTATGCAAAGTGGGTGGTATGGGTGGGAGTTATACAAACCACCACCACCACTCGCCTCCAAAACTAAATATGCAGGGGATGACATTCTCTGCAAAAGGCCATGGGTTCCTCTGGACATACCTCCAACGCAGCCTGAGACTACTGAAATAATCACGGGGTGTGACCACCTCACTCCTAAGACCTCAGTCACTTCCCTCCTGTTCAAAAGCCATTTCAGCATAGCGCTCCACAGACTGGCTCCAGCCCTTCTCAAGTTTTCAAGCCTGAGTATTCCCTTTTGATCTCACTGGCTCACAGCTATTGACGGAGAGGCTTCTTCTCTGCAGCTCATTCTCTTGAGCTTAGCCTCCCTGAGTTTGTTGGCCTCCCTGACTGCTTAGCTGAATCTCTTGGTAACTATTAATTGACTGTAAAGCATTTTTGGCTGTCCCTCACATGAAGGATACTCATGCAACATCGTTGTATCCAGTACTTCATAGAAACCTGCTGCAAGTGATCACCCCGACACAAATACTGCAATGTGCTGAGGAAGTGTGCCCCACCAAAATGAAATATTAATCAATGATTTTGATTAATCCTGGTCAAAAATTCAGAGGTCCATCTAATGGCGAGAGGTGCAGGTTAGTGCCCTGAAGGGTATCTCAGAGCCAACAAGGGCCAATCAAAACTCTGATACTGATTCCCTTCGTGGTCTTGGGCTAGTCACTTAAACCCCAATCCATCAAATCACTTGTGCTTTGTTAAATTGGTGCCTTGGCTTCATCCCATCTTACAGATGGAGGTCAACATTGTCAGCGGTGTGCTGGCTGGCTGGATTTGCCCTAAGCCTGAACACACTCCTACGTTTTGCATCTAAAAGTTCGACTCACACTCGAAAACGATCAGATTCATTTTCCACTGTGGAAAAGGGGGCAGGGTTAAACAGCTTTTAGGGGGGGGGGGGTGGAGAAAAAATGGAGCAGTGAAGGGGAAGAATGAGAAAACTCTGGAGAGTGTCTGAAATAAAGACCAGAGAGGGGGATGAGAGAAAATCCAATGGCAAAATACATATGGCATGTACCCTCTTGTGCCATCTTTGATTTGCGGGGGAGGGAGAAACCCTCATTCAGGCCTGATTCAAGAAAACACTTAATCACATACAGAACTTAAAGCATGTGCTTAGACTGCATTGACTTCACCATGTGCTTGAACGCTGTCCTGAATAGGTATGTTTTCCTGATCTGGAGCGATGTAGCAAAGGCCTCCCTCTAGCTAGGAAAACATGTGTTTTAAATATAAATTCCCTCTGGGATAAATTAGTTTAAAGTACAAGAAAGAAAAGATTCATGAACTGAGGTTCATTTAGTGAACTCTCTGATCCCAGCAAGAGCTGGAGAGGTTTGTGAACCCTCGAACTTTGTGACGTTCTCCCTTTCCAAGCTGTGAAGATTAGGTCTGTGAAGATTAAAAATACTCCCCTCCTTCCAGATACAATAGATTTGAAGGGCTCAACCCTGCAAACCATTGGAAGCGTGCACAGATGACTTGACTCACTTGAATAGTCCCATTGAGGGCTATGGGGGGGATGTGGGCTTGAGTGGTGCAAATACCTTTTGTCGCCCTTCCACACACAGGCAAGTTTCACTCCTAACAAATGTCAGAATGGCACAAATGTATTATGAGGAAATTGACTGAACAAATTATTCACTAGGAATTATCCTCTCTGCTCTTATTTGTAATACATAAATGATGCGGCCTTAAGTAAATGTATCTCTTTAGTATTATTCCACCATCAGTAGATTTCCCTCTGTATTATTAATTATACCTGGCACTTATATGGGGGCCTGATTCAAAACCCACTGAGGTCAGTCAGAGTCTTTCCTTTGTAGCAGGTCTTGTCGGCTCATTCTCATAGAGACTATTGCTAGATGGTTGTCAAACCAGATCCTCCACCAATGAAGAACACGGGTGTACTCTCATTGTCTTAATGAGAACAGGTTTTGGCCCTTAATTAACATAAGCTTTGTAATACCACCTGGAGGTAGGTAAAGAACTGGTAAAAGTAAAACAATTATCTGTGTTTGTACAGTACCTAGCACAGTGGGGTCCCGGTCTATAACTTGGGCCCCTAGGTGCAATGGTAATATAAATACATAATAAATAACTTATTTTCATTCACTCTTCAGCTGTCTGCAGATTCAGGAGTGGAAACCAAGGTCCTTGTGTATGGTGTGTAAAGCAGTTTGCAATCATACAATATATTATATTGTATGGAACTATAGCAAGGCAGAAGCATCATTAGTGGAAGGGGTACTTTGCATATTGGTAACTAGAAAGAGAGGTAATAACAATGCTTCTGAAATTTTATTTTGCCTCTTGCTATCTAGCCTGCATCCCAAGTGCTTGATCCTGTAGATACTTCAATGAAGCTACTCAAATGTTTAAAGTTACTCTGTGTGCATATGCAGGATTGGGGCGAATTTGTTTCAATCAACTCTCACATTCATGCAGACAAAAGCAAACCCTGGGAACTGACTGCCAAGTTTTTGGCCATGACCAAAACAGAGCGAAAGCCTGGCATGAGAAGAGGTTACTGACAAGCACCGATAACAAGCTGACTTTGCTAATTACTGTTTTTAAAGTCCAAAATCATCGGAAAAAATGACTAAAATTACTTTTTGCACACCAACAACAAGAGAAAAGCTTACTGGAATGTCTGAGTCATTATTCCAACCACTCTTAATTATATAGAAATGCATATTTTATAAACTATATTACTTATTATGAATGTACATCAATGCTTCGGGAAGCGCAACAGTTATTATTATAGACCCAGCTGACTCTGGGTTTAGTGAAATGGTCGTTGTGAGTCGTCGTGTTTTGAGGGGGTAATGCAGAAACTGAAGCAAAGTTTCAAATGAGCAAACGGAATTTTGAGTGTGTCTCAGTTTCTGGCTGGGCTGGTTCCCAGCGCAGTGAACAGACTGGGGTCAGCCAGTCTGTCTGACTCATTCACCCCCACACGGTGTGTCTCTTTGTTCTGTATTTGTACCGCACCTATCACAGCGCAGTCCTGGTCCATCACTCGGGCTTTTTAGTGCTACCGAAATACAATACAATTTTATATATATTCTGGGCATAAAAGAAATGTTCTAATTGGGTGAAAATCTTATCTGTGCAGGGGACCAGCACAAGACCTATGCACTAAATATGGGTTTAGGTGGGACTCAGGCCAGGTCTGTAGTAGAAACTTTTGCCAGTCTAGTAATGTTGGTTAAGTGTGTAATTTTGCGGCAATGTTCTTACATCAGCAAAATAGAATAAGACACAGTTGTACGGGAATAAAAGTACTTCTGCTGGTATAGCTAGGGGCTGACTGTCCTTAACCATGAATAGCAATGATTCTAACATTTGAATCAAGAGTAGTTAAAGAGAAACTATGATCAAAGGAAAGTGAAACTAAACCTATAAACCCCAATTTCCCCTCGAAAAGCAGCATCAACAAGCTAGCCAGTGCGAAACATCAAAGAGCAAAAATCAAACAAGATGTTTAGCTGGAGCATTCAGCCACTTTACCTTCTATTGCTTCCTTTTTCCCATTAAGGGCCTGATTCTGCAAAAACAGGTGAGTAACTTTGTTCATGTGAGTGCGCTGACTGAAGCCAGTGTGGGAGCATTTGCAGGACTGGGATAAATTCTTCAGGGCAGGGACCTTGATTTCTTAGGGCTTGTCTACATGACAGAACTAGACTGACCTAGTTAAACCACTCTAATTATACCACTATCACTCCCCATATAGGTTTTCTTATTTAAGTGAAGCATATACTGTTTTTAAAGTGAAATAAACTAGAAACAGGCCCATTTTATATGGGAATAAGAGGGTCTAAACTGGGGTATGTCTACACTTAAACAGCTACAACTGCACAGCTATAGCACTTCAGTGTTCGCACTGCCTACTCGAACAGGAGAGAGGGGTCTCTCATCGCCTCCCCGAGAAGCAGTAGCTATGTCAAAGGAAGAATTCTTCCCTCCACCTAGTGCTGGCTACACCAAGGGTTAGGTTGGCATAGCAACGTCACTCAGGCGTATGGATTTTTCACACCCCTGAGAGACACGGCTACGCCAATGTAATTTCCCAGTGTAGATCAGTCCTAGATAGGGAGCTGTACTGGTGTAACTACAGCAGCATAACTCATACCAGTATAGTTCTGCCAGTAAATTCCCTGTGTAGGCAAGCACTCATTGTCTTTAAAACCCCTGGCACATTGATTACAATATAAAATAATAGGGCCAGATCCTGAGCTGCTGTAAATTGATATACTTCCCCTGAAGACAACTTACAAGCCACTTTGCAACAGCTAGGATGTGGCCTGGGATAGTTAGGACTTATATAGCACATCCCATTTTCAAGGCACTTTACAAACCAGGAAAGCCCTTAAGCGTGTCTTCTAGGGCCATTGACGATACACATACACCCGTCAATGCCTCTTGCTCCCCACTTCTGTTGTAAAGGACTCACACTTCAGTGTATGTACCTGATGTTTATCAGCAAGGGATACAGGGAGCTGAATTCTTTCACCAGCAGAACTTTCAGAGCCTAGAGATGATGGCCCAGAGCCTGGCATCTAGCCAGTTCATCACTAGCTCCCAGTAACAGTCCCATGTAACTGGTGTCATTTATATTCCTTTTTACTGGGTTACTTTTGCATCTATGTGACTGGGCTTTTCACAATACAGCAATAAAGATGCTGAGGCCCCGGTTAAGAAAAGAGCCGTGTGAGCAGAGTAGTGTAGCTGCTAGTATCTTGAGTGCAGTTACAGATAGCTGCAAGGCACAAGACTGTGGAAAACTCCAGCATAGCAAGGGTTAGGAACTCAATTGCATAATTCCTTTAATGGGTTGTTTTGTCATAGGCCATATCATAAACAGGCAGGCACTGAGGAGAGGGGGAGGAAGAAAGATTCCTTAGTCAGACTGAAGCAGGACTGGGGCTGTAATTCACTGCTCGGTGACTAACTTAATTACCTGCTTTTTTGCATATTCTCCTGCTCCCCCTCACTACCCAGTGTGGTTTGTTTCTTCTGTGGTTTGGCCTCTTTACTCTTCCTTTGTTCTAACTACCCTCCCTGTCCTGATTATAGACACTCACGTCCCCTCCTACCCAGAGCCAACTCTTCCTCACTGTTCTGCAAAGCAGGCAAAGGAAGGAGCTCCCTGTACGCATCCAGGGCTCCAGCTGGATTGATAAGGAGAGATGGGTTTAAGATGCTTGTGTGGAATGTCTGGGGGTGTCTGGATTCGGGGGGGGCCTGTTTCTGAGGGTCAGAGTTGGAGCTGGATCCAAGCTTTTCCAGGACCGATGCCTTTTTAAAATTACCTGTAGTATTTACGGTAATGGTTCCAAACCCTGCAACTAAGGGCTTGTCAATGGCGATGGGAGAGTGCAAGGTGGGGTGGGAGAGACTGGAATAGCTATTGCTGAATAACAGCTCCTCCCTAGCTCACAGGGCAGACACCCTGATTCTACACGAAAAATGCCTTTCTACAGTTCAGCTTAATTCACGTTTGATGTGAATGAACAGAACCCGCACACAGGCACTCTGAGGTTATGTCTACACTGCAGGTGAAGGTGTCACTGTAGCACAGGTCAACATACCCACGCTAGCTTTAATCTAGCTAGTGCAAGTACAATAACCGTAGTAGTACGGACATGGTGGCATGGGCTAGTCGCCCAAGTAAAAGCCCTGTAAGGACCCTGGATATGTACTCTGACAGCTAACTTGCACTGAAGCCTGTGCCATGACATCTACACTCCTATTGTTACGGATGCCAGCTAGAATAAAGCTAGCACAAGATGTGTTACAATTACAACTTCACTTGCTGGAATAGGGTGATGAAAGCCAGCCCCCTTACACCTGTCCATCCCCCACCCCCAGCTGGGGCTGGGAGCAGTGCCATGTCTCCGGTGAGTGAGGGACCCAAACAGGGGCAAGGGGGCCAAGGCTAGGGGCAAGCATGGGGCCAGGAGCAGAGCCCCGGGTATGGGGCCCACAGCCAGGACCCCAAGAGCAGAGCTGCCCTGGGAGTGGGAGGCAGGGTGTCAGGCCCTGGGCACAGGGCCAGCAGCCAGAAAGGGGGGCCGGCTGCTTGGACCCGAGCCCTGGACACAGGGCCAGGAGCTGGGATGCAGGGCCAGTGGCTGGGCACAGGGCTGGGGAACGGGGTCCTGGGCACAGGGCCAGGGAGCAGGGCTAGCGGCTGGGACGCAAGCTCTGGGCTGGGGAGTAGAGCCCTGGGTGTGGGGCCAGCAGCCCCACGTAAAATCTGGGATGCTGTAGCACCCCCCGCACTCCTCATTCCCATGCCTGTGGTAACTACTGTGGAATAATTATTGCACTTTAAATTCACACCCTGCTATTTCACACTAACTTCCCCATGAATTCCCTGTGTACTCAAGCTCCTGGAAGAGTGATCTTGCAGTGTTTGGCACTATAAGTCTTTCTACACCTCTGTATCATGTGCGATTTCCAGCCCAGTTCTGCATGCCCAAGATTCAGATAACTGGGAGAGAACTTAGGGAAACAAACAAATGTCTGGGTCTTTAGCCAATCCAAGCTGCCAGAAATCTGAGAGTTGCTCATTCCAGTCATTTTGTTGTCTTGTTTCTGAGGCATGGGAATAAAATCTGAAGGCTACAGAGGGAGCAACCAGCAACACTGCTAAAGGGGTTGAGCAGACTAGAAAATAAGTAACTAGAAGATAAGTAACTGTGCTTTGAGATCCTCAGACAGAAGGCACTTCACACTCATAAATTAATTATTTAAGCCTCCCAGCACCCTTGAGAGGTAGGTATTATTATCCCAGTTTTACAGATGGGGAAACTGAGGCATGGAGCAGTGAAGTAATTTGCCCAAGGCCACACTGGGAGTCTGTAGCACAGCCCAGAAGAGAACCCAGATGTCCCGATTAGAGTGGTGTGAAATGTTTTATTACAAAGTGAAACTCAAGCCATAGGAATCTATTTTCAATATGACCATATGGGGCCTAAGCTGGTTTACCTGTCCCTACCAGAACCAAGCCCAGCAGTGAGATTCTTACCACGTACATAGGCTACTGAGATCGCTGCTGTTCACTCTCACTCCTGCTCACTCACTTAGGCCATCCTTCCAGCCCCTCTCCCTGCACTTGCTGACAATATCATCAGCAGGGAAAAGTTCAAACTGGGTCAATTTGCTGCTGACATACTTGGTGGTTCAATGTAAGGTGCTCCACCTAACATCCTGCAGTCACCCACTCCAGATTCCTGGCCAGGATGCTGGAATCCCCAATGGAGAGACTGCCCCATAGACTCCATTCCAGGCGCTGTACAGAACCCAGTGCATGCTGGGACAGGGCTTTAAGGTTTAACCAGTGTTGTGTGTAATACCACGCACTGCTCTGGCAGGCTCAATAGAGCTCCTGGTTATGTACTTGACTATTCAAGACTTGGTCCTTTGATGTAAAGATGTTCCCCCCAAGTGACTGGGAACCTCTGAAGAACCTGACACAGCTGGATGAAAAATTCTGATAGCCAGAATAAGTGGATTACAAATTCTAGGTAGGGTTTAGCCACACAGCTCCATTACTGCCCATCCATCACTGTGCGTAATGAGGAAGCTAAATGCTCCGAGGAGAAATAAGTAGCTGAAATCTGTCCATTGGAGGAAGACAATGGATGAGCCATGGAGACCAGCAAAAATTCCCCAAGCTGCATAAAACATGCAGGGGAAGGAGAATGATGCATCACAATGTGGTATTTCTTTTCAGTTTAGCTTCCTAGTAAAATGAGAGCTATTTGGTGGGCTGGATTCTGCCCTCACTGATGCCATTGTAAACTCAATGGAACACCTTGAATTCAAACCTTCATTGCAACGCATGTATTGTTGTTATTACTGGCAAGAGGAGCCAGATTTGAGTTCAAGGGGGTTACTCCAGGTTTGCACTTGTGTAAATGTGCGAGCAGAAGTTGGCCCTGCGGGAGAGAGAGAGAGTTTTCAGATGCCGTTAGTGTCGTAGACTGGACATGTTGACAAGACATCAATGAGGCCATTCTGATGTGGGCAGGAACCTAGGGAAGCACTTTCTGAAGAATGGTTCTTTTTGATGTCTGAGAGAAAAATAACACGACCCTTGCGATACAGATGTCAAGTACGCTGAGCCAAACTCACACAAAAGATCTTTAATGCGAGTGGGGTGGGGTGCGGTGGGGGTCATTTGTATGACTAATGCCATCTGTTCCATGGGGTTGTGTGGCTTAGCAGATCCATCTGCCAGAAACAGTACAGAAGTGGAGGAAGAGAGAATTAGCTGGGGCCAGCAGCCTAGCTCTGTCATCCAGTAGAAAAACACTTCTTTCAAGAAAAGAATGAGAAATACAACTGATCTCCCCAATGATCCAGGATTTCTGTGTGTTATGCGGACTTCTGATAGGCCTGTGTGACTGGAGGGGGATGGGGAAGGAAGGGCCTGAGCAAAGGGACAGTGAGCTGCAAATATGTCAGTGTTATCTCTGGCAGAATCTGAGTGGCACTTGCAGTGCGGCCAACTAGCACAATTTTATGAGTATTGTGGTAATTGGTGTGTTTTTTCTATGAGACTTGACTTGAGGAGTCATGTGATTACATGAGACTCTCAGCTTTCACTGAAAAATAAAAGCATTTTTAGCTGGTGTATTTGCAGAGAAAAGCTTGACAAATGATCACAGAATGCGAACAAAAAGAACCCCCAATTGATTGGCTTCAAAATCACAAGTGGTTTTTCCCCCCCAAATAATCTCAAGATTTTTGAACACTTGTGGTTGACAATGCCCTATCAGGTGAGGCCGGGTGTGAATGAAGTGCGCACTGGCTGTGTATATCTTCGTTGGTCTGAGGGGGATCGATTGGCTGGGTTTCCTTGAAGGACAGAACAGTCATTGTTTATAATTTGCATTGCAACAGACACCGGAGGTACCAGTCAGTCAGATTTTTGATCCATTGTGCTTGACACTACACACACCTGACAAAAAGATGGTCTCTGTCCAAAATGTTTATAATCTTAGTGCTCTGGAGGGCTGACACTGGGCATTCACTCCTAGGCAGGCCAGCAGTGTCCTCCCCTGCTATCTTACACACACTTGCACAAGCTTGTACCAAGATCGCTCTGCGGGCCTTAATATTTTGCTGTCCTGCGTGACCTCTGGTACGTGTCTGTATGGCTGTGTAGAACTGGTGTGCGCATGTATCGTTCTGACTGAAGATGGCAGGGATGCCCTGAAGGTTCCAGGATCTGGAGCTGACCTGTCATTTCATTTCAGCATGCCGTAGTGAGCTCAGAGAAGCCTGCCATGTGTGCGTAATGAGGGGAGAGGTGTGTGGAGGGCAGGGTGTGTGGGGCAGATGTCTGTGTGTATCATGTTAAGCACGTTCAGCTGCTGCCCTGAAGGAAAATCCAGAGCTTCTGACCTGGAAAGATTAGAAGCTGAGAACACTATGAATGAATAAGAGAGCGGCTGGCTTATTGACGATTAAGAGGAGTGGGGACAGACTATGAACCAAATCCTCTGAGTCTGTGGGCCCAATCCTGGCCCCATTAAAGTTAGCCAGAGTGGGGAGTGCTGAGCTCTTTCAGGATTGGCCCTTCTGTATGACATGGTGAAAGAAGAGAGAAAATGAGGTGAGGTATGGCTTGGGCTTCCCTCTCATGTTTTGGATGGGGGCAAGCTGTGACTTACTCTTGTTCGGACAATTGTAGGTTTTAATCCATGCGAACATTGCCGGGAGACTCGGAGAGGAACTTTCCTTGTGGTATCTCTACACCTCAAACTGAGTGATTAAAATAATCAGCCTGAGGAGGCAAGGGGAAGGGGGCAGGGGAAGGACAAGGTTCATGTGAAAGCAGGACACTGGTGTACTGCCTTGTGTAACACACACAGCTGTAGCTGGTCCGTCACTCTCAGCGCTGCTGTGTGTTGTTCTAATGTCTAGGAGACAGGGAGTGATGCTCTGATGACGATACAGGCTGACAATTACTGACAGGAGCTGAAGACACAGGCAGTTAGTAATTGCATGGTAACTAAATGCTATTGAACTTGCTGGGTGAGTGTGTGTCTTTCTCCCGCCTCCCCATTCCCCCCCCGCCGCTGGCCCCTTAGTGCAGTCACCTGCTGTTTGACTTTCTATCAAGTGGGCTTTTTCATTTTTAGATCATTCATATTTTCCATCATATAGCAGGGCAGAAGCCTCCTTCTTTGCTTTGCTTCTCTCCCTGAGAAGCATCATTATCACCCAAGAGAGAGATGTGCACTCAACCATGGCCACAAACCAGGCTATAGGTGAGTCATCAATGTTTCTGCTTTCCAGCAAAGTCCTAGAAAAGCCTGTGCAAATGGGGGCAGAGTACGGTGACCAGATGTCCCGGTTTGATAGGGATACTCCAGATTTTTGGGTCTTTTTCTTATATAAGGTCCCATTATCCCCCATCCCTATCCTGATTTTTCACATTTGCTGTCTGGTCACTCTAGGGCAGAGAGGCCTACTTGCATTTCTAGGTGTGTGCATGTGCAGGAATGCTTAATGTGCAATGAAAGAGGTGCCAGGCATGAGCAGTGAAGCTCCCTTGGGGAAGCTAGTCTGCTGGCCCCACCCCTTCTGCTTGAGGCCCTGCCCACTGCATGCCAGAGCCCTGAAACCCGCCCCTATAACAGGAGGAGCCCTGAGGTACTCACCCTCCCCCGCCGTGACCAGAGGAGCCCCGGCTCACTCACCATAGCCACCCTGGGCCAGCCCCCCAAACCCCAGGCTGAGCCGAGCACAGTGTCAGGCTGCTCCCCTCTCCCCCCCGAGCGCACTGCACTGCACCGCACCGCACCGGGCCAAGCTGCTCCCCGCACCAAGTGCGGGGCTGAGCCAACGGCCCCAGTGCCTGACGGAGCCGCCTCACTCTTGCACCTGCCGCTTGCTCACAGTGTCTCTTCTCACTCCCGCACCCCTGAAGAGAAGTGACGCGGCGAGCAGTGGAGACATGGGCAGAGGGGGAAGGCAGAGTGCAGTAGGCAGGTGGCAGCAGCAGCACGCAGTGCGGAGGGGCCTTGGACAAAGGGTGGGGCCATCAAGGCCCAGGTGTCCCTTGGAGACGACTGCGTCAGGGAAGGCTTAGCCTTCCTTGGCCTATTACCCGCCGTCCATGGTGCCAGGGCTCAAGCAACTTTTTACAATCAAAACTGAAGCAGCAAGCCCAGAGGTGCCGGGGCTATGAGCTGCCAAGCCCAGAGGTGCCGGGGCTATGAGCTGCCAAGCCCAGAGGTGCCGGGGCTATGAGCTGCCAAGCCCAGAGGTGCCGGGGCTAACACTGGCAAGCCCCGGGACAAATTAAGCACCGATGTGCACATATGAGCATGTGTGTTCATAGGCACGTTAGTGAGTGAGTGCATGTGCGTCAGTGCGTTTGTGAAGCTATGGATTTCTAAAGTGCCTTTCCCCATAGGGCTCAGACCACAGGGGTATTTAGGTGTCCAAACCTCACTAGGAGCGAAGTGCCTGATTACCTTTGAGGAACAGGGCCTACGTGCCAGGTAGGTGCACAGGGACATGTTTGGTTGTGTGCAAATGTGTTTAAGCCCATAGTGTATCCAGGCTGATGCATGTGTCTACATGCATACACAGGTGTGTGTGCATTTCTTTGGGTGCATCTGTGCTTATGTGTGTCGTGCTTGTGCCTGCTTGTGCAGTTGCTAGTGGATCTCAGAACTTCCACGTACTTTCAGAGAATGTTAGAGTAAGTGAGACCTGGATTCTATTAGAGACTCGCAAACCATTTGGATAATACAAGAACTGACCTGAACTTTTGCCCTATACTCCAACTTGGGCCACATTTATGGATCAAAAAAGATTTTGTTCATCTCGACTTCTGGGTTCAGAGTGGAAACCATCAGAATTTCTGGGAAACCTGTCCTGATGAGATTCCCAGCCCTGCTGTGCAGCTCTCAGAGGTACATTCCCAACCCAGAGAGACTGAGAGAGCCTCACCCAGCACGAAGAAGATTATTGCTTGAAATCTCTGTTGTCCCTCTTCCCCTTCCCCATCCCCCAGAGGTGCTTTGTGTTTCCAGCAGCTCAGTTGTTTGGACCCCTCTGCCAGCTTAGCTTACTATAGCTTTTACCGCAGGTTGGCCCTGCAGAGGATCAGCTGCAGAGACAAGCAGTTAGTAACCGCGTGGTAACCAAACACTGTTGAATTTGCTCCAGAACAGAGAGTAATAATAGTAGTTAGCATATTATGGCTTCAGAGCATGGAGCACACACCAGCTAAGTGATCCACTCAACAGCTCCAGAAAGTAGATCAGAATTATCCCCGTTTAATGGATGGAAAAACAGACACAGAGAGGCTGTGTGACTTGTCAGAGGCCACATGCTGCTTCAGTGGCAGACCCAAGAAGAGAACAGCGTTGTTTATGGCCTAGTTCAGGCAATTTGTACAAACATTCCACACTCCGCCCTGCCGCTCCACTTCACTCCGAATCTACAGCTCCCCCTGCTTTGCCAGTCCTTCCTCACCCAGGTTGGCAGAACTGATGGATCTCAGGTCTACAGCTCCCCCTATTAGTCAAGTCCTTCTCCAAACACCAGCTCTGTCAACACACCTCAGTTCTGACCTCCAGCATTCATGCTCTTCCACTCTTGGGCTCCTCTCCACCCAGCTCTGCAAATGTACCTGGGCTCTGAGAGTGACCCACTCCTCCTTTAGGTAGTTCCTTCCAACCCCCGACAAACCTGGCAATGTGTCTCTGCTACCCTGCACCTCCATCTGCTTGCTCCAGTGCTGGGTCTGGTGAGCAGAGTCTAGAGATCAGTTGCTGAATTGTGACAGGTTTGGGTGGCGGTTTTGTGATGTGAGCAGGAGACAGGATGGTCTCTCACACACTTATTTTCCCTTAAGAGGCATCATTTTATAACTAGGTGCAAACCCCTCTTACTCCCTCCCCTCACCCCGGGCTCTGGCTGTATCACTCCTCTCCCATTTCATCACCTGCCCAGTAGCAAAGGAAACAGACCTTACCATGGGGAATGAGGGCTAGGGTGACCAGACAGCAAGTGTGAAAAATCGGGACAGGGAGTCGGGGATAATAGGAGCCCATACGAAAAAAAGCCTCAAATATCGGGACTGTCCCTATAAAATCGGGATATCTGGTCATCCTAAGGAGGGCTGAACTATGAAATTAGGCTTCAGTGCCTGGGTATAGATTCTGCCTTTGCCATCCAGTGAACTCTGCAGCAGCCATTGCTGTTACAGGCGGCAGATTCAGGCACCAAAGGCGGTGGCTCTCTTCACTTGCAAGCCCCTCATTTGCTCACTCGGGTGTCTGCTGTCTGTCCCTCTGTAGCTCCAGGAGGTGTAAGGATGTGCTGTAGTAGCAGGGGAGCAGCAGACTAAAATGCTGGCCTCTTTTGTTGTCTGCCCACACAAGCTGTTGGCTGTGGGGGAACAGGGCGGGGGGGCGGCACCATCAAGGACTGTGGGTACAGGAAAGGGCAATGCATAGGAGCACTAAGGACTGGTATGTGGTGGGGAAGGAGAAGAGGGCTTGAGTGGATGATAAACGGTTTGGGGAGACAGGATTGTGTGTACTTACGCTTTCAAAAACTCCCACACCCCAATCTGGATCTGTGCTGGATATGAAATATGCATGTACTTTGAAAACCCTGAAGCTTTTACATACAATCGCCCATAACCCCAGCCTGACTCCAGATGTCCAGCACCTTACTTCTTAACTTGTGCATGTTTTCATTTTTTTTTTTAACATTAGTTTTAATAAAGTTTTAAACCTAGGCAGAGGGAAACCTGATTTTGAAATAGTGCTTGAGGGTTCATCTGCCTCAGCACTGCCAGATCCACGCCCTACAACAAAGGGCTTGTTGAAAAGAGGTGGAAGGAAAAAGGAATGAAAAGAACTGGGAAATTCTTAAGATTCTTTCCACTGGAAAATATGTCTCCACTTATCACTCAGTGTCAATAACAACAACAGACACCTGCCTTTAAACTCTGAACAGCGAGAATCAGGACAAAGGTAATTTAAGGCCTCCGCTAGCTTTTAATCGGCTTATAGTCATGTGTGTATGTATACACAGAAGAGATGGCCCTGAGCTGAAAGACCAGATCAAGACACCTCTGAACTGATGTGTGGTCTGAATTTTGTGACTTGGGCATGCTGACCCATTTCTTCCAGCTGTCTCTCTGCATAGATACAGTGTGCAGATGCATATATGACTGTGAGTGAGGTACATGCACTTTAGCTGTTAAACAAAAATAAATAAACTATGTTAAAAGAACACTAAGTTTGCAATCTCAAACACTCCAAAGCTAGGAAATGCCAGAATTAAGGTTGCCCGTGCCACCTTAATTCAGCTGCATTGTGCATATGCATTCTAATACAGTCTTTAATTACATGATCACATACTACTATTTCCTCATTCAGTGCTCTGTGCATTTAATAAGCAGCTATTCAGTATTTTATTTTCTTCTCAATGTCCAGTGTATGGCCCCTTGCCTTCTGTATTACCCACCACCTAAACCCTGGTTTGAAGATAGACTTTTCTGTGATGCTCATCACAATGGTATCTCAGATCTTCCCGGACCATTTATTTTCACAAAACCCTTGTGAGGTGAGCGGGGGTGTGATCCCCATTTTACAGATGGGGAACTGAGGCACAGAGAAACTAAGGTCCTAACTATCCACTAATTTTGGATGCTCAGTTTGAGATGCCTAAGACCTGATTTTCAAGAGTACTTAGTATTTTATAGCCTTAATATGTTCAAACCACAGCTTCTATTGACTGCAGTTGCAGCTGTGACTCCTCAGTACTTTTGCAAATCATACCCCAGGAGCTCAAGGTGGGAACCCAGAAAATAAGGAACATAAGTGGCCACCTGGAAAAAAATTGGTGTAAGTGACTTGCTCAGCACTACATAGGAACTGAGTGGCAGAGGCAGGGATAGAATCCAAATCTCCAGGGCTACACAATGCCGAGTCATTCCAAGAACAGGTCTGTCCTGTGCATTGAACTAGGTCATTTCTAGAATGATGTGTGCATATGTCTTTAAGGCACAGCCCTGCTTTGAATGCCTTGCCAAGAGAAATTGCCCCACAGGAGCTCCAGGAGACATTGGGCACAGCTACACACTAGAGGCATTGGGCACAGCTACACTAGAGAGTTTACCGATGCAACTGGACTGCTCTGTTCCAATGGGCGAGAGCCTTCCCACTAGCTTAACTACTCCAGCCCCCACAAGTGGCAGGGAGAAGCTCTCCTGCCCATGTAGCACTGTCCATACCGGTGCTTACGTTAGTGTAACTTATATCACTTGGGGAGCATGTGTGATTTATTCACACCTCTGAGCAGTAAATGTTATGCCAATGTAAGTTGTAATGTAGAAGTAGCCATTGTGACTCATCCTGTAGCCAAATCTGACCAACTCCAGGGCTCTTTTGGAGACTCTAACATTGTTGTAGGCACTAATTTCACTTGGGGCTTCAGCCTGTGTCCTTTGAAATCAATGGCAAAGTTCCCATCGGTTCAGTAAGGCAGGGTCAGGCCCTTAGTCCTTGTGCTCAAGAACTGTGCCTAGTCCTGGTGCTTTGCACCCCATCTTCCAGCTGCTCAGTACAGTCTTGCCTTTTAGTGTGTAAATTACCAGACAAGCGTCTGTGTAACTCTGTGTGATTTGTGTGTATTAATACATTTGTGTGCTTTGTGCTCAAGGTGCTATACAGACATTAATCAATCTTTGGAATGTTACTGACCTCTTTTTCAGGTCTGGAAAAGGCACTCCCAGCGTCACAGCAGCATGCAAGGTGGAACATGTTGTTCAGCATAAGTAGTTAGTACATATTGGAAGGGACCATTCAAGTGGCCCATTAGGCAGCCAGGCAAGTGTTCTTCCCATTTTATAGATGGGGAAATTCAGGCAGCAAAATGAAGTGACTTGCTCAAGTTCATGCAGCAAGGAAAGGATACAATCTGCTGACTTAAGCCCCTGTGCTCATTCCTCCTGAACAGCACGTGGCCACATGCTCCGCTTGGATTCTGTGTTCTGATACAGTGGTGATGATCCCAGGCAAAATTATCCCCTGAGAACAATGGAGCTATTTTCTATTGTTCTCATAAACAGGGTGGTTGCTGAAACTTTACCTCGCCTACGTAATGTGTCCACTCCAAACTCATGCCAACAAAGTCTGGGCATGCCTGGCCTATGTTGGCCACCAGCTCCTCCCTTTGGATCCTAATCCCCAGGAAATGGCTTGCCCTTTAAGCCTGAATGCTTATGTAGAATTTCTTTATGGGACTTTTCCACTCAGCTGACATTCAGCCCAACAAAGCCCTGCCCAGGGCTGCTTGGATTACTTCACATCTTTCCCTTCTGCCAGTCCTTCCAGTTCTCCTTCATCGCCAGGTCCCGCACCCACTTTTCTTCTTGCAGCTTGGTATCCCTATACTGATATCAAAGGTCAGAGGACAAATCCAGATATGAGAATAAATTTATTCTTTATCACTTCCCCTCAAATATTTGATTACTGCACAGCTGTCTTTAGCAGAAGTGGGCAGGAAGGTAGCATGGCTAGTAATGAGAGCAGGCGACCAAGAGGCAGAACACCTAGATTCTAGTCCCAGCTCTGCCACTGACTCACTGAGTGACCTAGGGCAAGCTGCTTCTTTTCCCTCTGGCTCAGTTCCGCCATCTGTAGAATGGAACCAGTGAATCACCTTTGTAAAGCTCACAGAGAACATCAGATGAAAGGCTCTGGATAAATGGAATCTGATTATTATAATGAATGTTTATGCTGACCGTGTTGTTTCTACTGCTGTTGCTTTTCCTTAAAAGTGTTTAGTAACAAGGTCAAAGCGAGTGAGGCCTTTATTTACATCCTGTTCAATTTGGAAGCAAGAAAATCCCTGTTGAAATCAATGGGAGTTCACAGAGCCATCACTTCTGAAGTCCTTGCTCAAGTGATTAAGGCACTGGACTGGTATGCAAGAGATCTGGGTTCCTTTTCTGGCTCTGCCAGAGACTGTCCTTGTGACCGGGGGCAAGTCACTTCCCCTCTCTTTGCCTCAATTCCCCATTGGGAAAATGGGTCAAATGGGTCAAATGATGCTGGCCTCCTCTGTGAAGTGCTTTGAGATCTGTGGCTGAAAAGCACTATGAAAAAGCTAGAGAGACAAGATGGGTGAGGTAATATCTTTTATTGGACCAACTTCTGTTGGTGAGAAAGAGGCTTCCAGGAGGAGAACGCGGTGTAGCTCAAAAGCCTGCGTCTCTCACCAACAGCAGGTAGGCCAGTAAAAGCATGTGCAGTGGGTATAATAGGCCAGGGGAGGCTAAGCCTCCCCAAACAGGATACAACACACCTCCCTTTGGAGGCATGCCACCAGCCTATTGCCTTTGGAGTGCTGCTGTCACTCCACCCGGAGGGCCTGCTCCTGTGTCCTCTTCCCCTATGATCCCTCCCATGCCACTCCTCTTCCTGCCCTCGGTTCACTTTTTCCTCCAAGGCACTCCACCTCACCGATGCTCACACTTCTCCGCAGCTTTGCACGTCAGGTTAATTCACATTTAAATACTAGCATACAGTTCAATCTAAGGCTAATTAAGTACAGGACATGGACAGATGAAAACAATGCAATCAACATCTCACTTGATTTCCTTCAGCACAAGTCAATTGCCCTGAATACATGTTGACTTGCTCAACCCTTCTTGGATATTCAGACACAAGTGAATCACGCTGGTGCTCTGATCTGAGCTGGTCTGTTGGCGTCACAGAGCTGGTAACCAGTTTAGACAGCATTATAGTGGTCTTATTCCTTTCTCCCACCCTTTGTCTACTTCGACTGAAAGGCTCAGATCCTCATAGGCCAGGTCTGGGGGCAGGGGGGTCGACCTAAAATACGCAACTTTAGCTACACAAATAGCGTAGCTGAAGTTGATGTATCTTAGGTCAACTTTCCTGGCAGTCCACATGGCAGTGAGTCGACCGCTGCCACTCCCCTGTCAACTCTGCTTCCACCTCTTGCAGAGGCGGAGTTCTGGAGTTGATTGGGAGCGCACTTGGGGATCAATTTATCACATCTAGTGTAAAAGCGATAAATCAATCCCTGATAGATTGATCACTACCTGCTATAGGTATTTAGGTATTTAACTCCTGTTTATTTCAGTGAGGGCTAAGCACCTCTGTAGCTGTGAGGATCTCTGGGCTCAAGCTATTTAAGGCAAGCTCTGTCTCTCACTGTGTGTATGGACAGTGCCCAATTCAAAGGGGCCGAGTCTCAGCCGTTGCCTCTACTGAAATACAAATATCTAATGACAAAGGACTTCTGTATTTGTCACATAATGTAATCAGTTGACTGATAAACCTACAGAAAACTCAAACCCCTGCCTGAATCTTCATCCTTATTTCATGTTCCGTTGCTATATTCTTCCCCCATGTAGTGTGAGTGAAGACAGAGGGCTATATCCTAAAACTTTGCATTCCTTCCTCTCAGTTGATGTCACCTTACACCCATTACTTAAAATGGTTTTTTTAATTCACTAATCAAACACTCATTCCCTGACACCTCCACTGAACAGGTCCTGCTAAAAGCTGTAACATAATTCAGCATCACGTGGTCCCTGTAATGTTACAATCATTTGTCAAGGCTCATTTGTTTCAAGGTCTTCAAGTTGTAAAGCCTGGGAGAGTTTTCACTTGGCCTTCAGGAATGTTGACCCTATGTCAAGGCTAGACGAAAGGAAAAGAGAAGAACCACAGAGAAACAAAGGCAAATGTAGTTCCGTGCATAGGTGCATATTAAATAGGGGGAGCGGATTGGGGAGCAGAGGGCTTCATGCACTGCCCTCACCTGTGGGTACCTCCCCCAAAGCTCCTATTAGTTGCGGTTCCCCATTTCCAGCCAATGGAAGCTGCGGGGGTGGTGCCTGCAGGGGAGGGCAGCACGCGGAGCCCTCTGCTCCCCCGCAGGGCCGCAGGGACATGGTGCTGGCCACTTCTGGGAGCAGCGCGGGGCCCACAGAACCTTGGGGTTGGCAATCCCACAAGACAGATCCAAAGCCCTGATGGGCTGTCAGGGTTGGCTCCAGCTTTTTTGCTGCCCCAAGTGGTGAAGAAAAAAACAAACCAAACCCCAAATCGTGCCGCGAGAGCTCCCACCGCAGAAAGAGGAGGACAGAAGGATCCTCTATCAAATTGCCACTGAAGAACAAAAGAGAGGGACTGAAGGACTTGCCACTGAAGAACAAAAGAGAGGGACTGAAGGACTTGCCACCGAAGAACGAAAGAGAGGGACTGAAGGACTTGCCACCGAAGAATGAAAGAGAGGGACTGAAGGACTTGCCACTGAAGAACAAGACGTGCCGCCCCAATAATGGACAGAGTGCCGCCCCCTAATTTTGGCCACCCCAGGCACCTGCTTCCTTCACCCTGGTAGTTTGCCCTCCCCTGCTGTAGCCCCTAGACACTTGCTCTACACCCCTTGCCAGTTGGCACTAAGAGGCTTCTGGGTCACACTGGATCAGAGTAGAGCACCACATTACAAAAACACAGGAATGCTAGTAGAATAGCTAAGACTTTAGTGACATGACTAATCCTACTGAATTCAATGGCACTGTTTGTATAAGTATTACTCATGTGAGTAAGTGTTGCAGGATCTGGAGTCAGGAAGAAACTGATTCTCCAGGGCCAGGCAGGAACGTGTGTTCTGGTTTAGGGGAGAGGAGAAAGATAAAGGACATAAGGGAACAGGGACTGGGACAGAGAGAGAATACTCCTCATAGTAATGAATGCCTAGCTCTTATGTGATGCTTTCATCCCTAGATCTCCAAGTGTTTTACAGAGAGATCTGCTGCGCAGAGAGGTGAAGTGACTTGGTGGACGCTTGGGAGACCTGGGTTCTATTCCCAGTTCTGTCACTGCTGCGTGACAATGGCAACCGCCCAGTTCCAACCACACTGTGGATCTAGTTGTATTATCTGACACCGAAAAAACAGACATTTTAAATAACGAAGCTAAAAGCTCACCTCCAGGGTGTTAGTGATTCAAACTCTACGAGGGCCCCAAGGTGGGAGTACAGTCCCATAACTCAGTTTGTAGTTAGTTATTCTATGAACAAAGCCCCCTTTGCCCCTTAGAAAACATCACAGGGTTTTTATAAGGCCCATAAATCTTCACAATAACTGATAGGGCTGGGCTGACTCATCAAGGATCCTGTATCCTGTGGCTTTCCTATGGCTTCCAGATAGCTTTTGTTCAATCACATGAATGAAGCAATTGTATCCGTCCTCTCATTTCTCAGAGCTGTGCCTCTCCTAGGGCTATGGACAGCTCAGGACTGAAGATAATTTGTCTAAGGATAGATAAACTTTGGAAAGTTTAGGTTTGGTTTAGAATGGGATAAAGATCTAAAGCTTATACTACTCATTTGAAGCTTACTTAGCTTTAATCAAATCTTCAAAAGACTGATTTCCAGAGGAAGAATAAGCTTAGTCACAAAGTTTCTTGTCCTTCTTGCTTTAGGTTTGTGGCTATGAAACAATGATGCCTTGGTTTTCCTGCATACTGCCTCTTTAAATAACTAGGCACCTACCTCATGCACACAGAGCTTGAAGCCATTTTGTTCTCAGAGTGCCTGTAGCATGTTACAGTGGAGATGTATACACTGTGCTCTCTCCGGAAGACTTTTTAATTTTGTTCTTAATCCAAAGTAATTTTAGATTGAAAAAAATGTGTTTTGCTCTTTGTGTATGGAGATATAACAGGGTCAGAAAGGAAATACAATGCCATAAAAATATCTGTTCTGATAGTGTTTTGCCACATCAGCTTTCATACCTGGAAAGCTAAGTGCAGCAGTACCTCAGTACAAATACTAAATAATTACCATCGTTCTGATGCAAGGTACTCTTCAGGGTACATAAGGGTATTACACTCTGGTCCATAGTTTGTAAGCTTTTTGGGAGGCAAACGGGGCCTTTGTTTTGCATACATTGCACCTAGCACAAAAGAGCCCTGATCAGGGCATCTACACTCTATCTTACTATAAATAAAGAATCAGCAGATGCTATTTCTTTTGCTTTTCATTGAAACTAAATGGTCAGTTTCCCTTTCTGGCTCTCATGCACGTGTGCAATGCTGTCGTGTATTTGTGTTTACAACATCAAAAATGTTTTTTACTGAGATTTTAAAGGAGTGACAATATTTCTATTCCTAACAGGACAAACTCTTCAGTTCACATTTAGCAGCCATCTGTTTCTGTAGACAAAAAGCAAAACAAATCCTCTAAAGTGGCATTAATGTTAGGTCAAAGAAAACAAACCAAAAAAAGAACAAGAGTCAAGTTTCCAGAACAGAGCACAGAGTGTTTGTCTTCTTTATAAAAAAACTAAAACAACAATCAGAACAAAGTAACTGTTGGCTCTGCTTACAAGCAGGGTTCTTAGAATTTAATAGGGCAGCACACAGAGAATAAAAGCTTCACAGTTCCAGTCTACCTCGTCCTCAGAAGTCATTTGAGTCAGTGGCAAAATTCCCATTGTCTTTGACGAGGCCAGGATTTCACCCTCTGGCTCTTAATACAGCCTCCATTTTTATTTGGTTCGTTTCCTAGACTTCGAGCCTAACTGATTGCGTCCCTTTCGCTGGCAGAGGCTTAGGCTTAATCCAAAGGGGAATAGTGCTGGCAGCCACGACAGCACACAAACTAGAGACAACAGCTAGAAGGGATTTCAAAATCCATTGTCAGAGGAAACTGACCAGAAAGATAATCTCTCCCACTCTTAACCAGCTTGACCCAAAACTGTAGAAGGACCCCACTGTTCTATCTTATCTGCTTTGAAGGCATTTCGGTGGCCTCAATTACCATGGTATCTGATACCCTCTTTGCATATATGCATTACACACTGTATATATCCTCCCTATATCTCTGTGAGGTAGGGCAGTGCTATTTTCCCCACGTTCCAGGTGGAAAACCGAGTCACGGAGAGACTAAGTGGCCTGCCCTTGGTCATACAGGAAACTTCTGGCAGATCCCGAAATTCAAGGCAAGGCTTTACCTCCTGGGCTATCCTTTCTCTCTGTTCAGGTGAAGACTAGCACCAGATCAAGGCTGCTTCACAGAGGCCTCTATTTTGTATTCCCCTCCCTCAATCTAGCATACCGTGGTCACTCCTACATGCTTACTAGAGATGCTTTGTGATGCATGGCCAGCTGTATCCAGGGCTAGAATGAGGTAACACCAGACATGACACTTGTTTATGTTACTGTGGCAAAGTTGTCACCTCAACTTGCCCCCTCCTAGCCAACTGTAGCAGTGCAGTAGCTTTTGCCTCAGTTTCCCCATTATTTTGGCCTACTCCAGCCATAGAGGCATCCTGATCTTCTGGCCAGGCCACTCTACAATGTCCTGTCCCCTCTGGGGCCATAGAGTCCTTCATCAGAGTGCAGGAAAAATGTATACGAACCAAACCTTCAGTCCCACTGGGCTCAGCAGGCAGTTGCCTCAGCTCAGATGTGCTGCTGCTCCCTCTCTTCCTCCTTGGTCTGATCAACCCCACATCCAGGGATACCATCAGCCATACCGATCAACCCCACATCCAGGGATATCATCAGCCATACCATCACTGGTTCATTCACCTGCACACCTACCAATGTAATATATGCCATTATGTGCCAGCAACGCCCCTCTGCTATGTACATCGGCCAAACTGGACAGTCCCTACGAAAAAGGATAAATGGACACAAATCAGATATCAGGAATGGCAATATACAAAAACCTGTAGGAGAGCACTTCAGTCTCCCTGCACACTGTAGATGGACAGGTCTTAAAGGAAGACTTAAAGGTCAGCATTTTACAGCAAAAAAACTTTAAGACCAGACTGCAAAGAGAAACTGCAGAGTTGCAATTTATTTGCAAATTTGACACAATCAATTTGGGACTGAATAGAGATTTTGAATGGCTAGCTAACTACAAGAGCAGTTTCTCTTCTCTCGCGGTTCACACCTCCAGTTCAGCTGCTAGAGGAATACCTCACCCTCCCTGATTAGAGATACAGCTGGTTCAGCCTCATTGGACCCACCCTGTTATCTTTTAACCTGGTTCTTGCCTACTTATTTATACCTGTCCCTGGATACTTCCACTGCATGCATCCGACGAAGTGGGTATTAGCCCACGAAAGCTTATGCTCTAATACTTTAGTTAGTCTTTAAGGTGCCACAGGACTCTTTGTCACATCCAGGTTCGGGCACTCAGGGGTTCCAGCAGGTTTCCTGTTTGCCCCTATCAAACCCTATCTGTTTTTTTCCCCCTAGCTCCTTCTCAGTCTTCTTGCAGGCAGCTTCCTATCTCTTCTCCTCTGGGTCTCTTTTCCCCAACTGAGTTCACCCAGCTATTTACAGAGACAACCTTGCTGTCCTCTAGTTGGGCTTAATTTCTAATTAGGCCTGCCTCATCCTGTGAGTGCACCCAACCTGGTTAATTGGTCTCTCGGGCCAATTTGCAACCTGTGTGGGGTAAACACCCCATCACTGTTATGACAACTCTTCATGGATTTGAAGGGGAGTGGTTTCCTTTTCTCAGAAGTGACTCCTTCCTTTTCCTCAGTTTTCCCATGGCATGCCTGACACACATCCGCCCACATTGATATGCCTAGCATGGTAGACCAGACTCCAGGTCTACCATGAAATCCCTCCTCAAGACCTGCTCCTCTCAGCCCTGACCTCTGCTGCACCATTCCTGCCCCCTTTGGGACTTCAGCAAACATTTTTTATATAAGATATAACCTGAAAGACGTGTATACCACAAAACTCTGGTTACCATGGATCTTTCCTTTTGTACCTGCCACTCACCCCTTTGTCTATCTTTCCTTGCTGTAACTTTAAGCTCCTTGGAGAAGGACTCTCCTTTTGATTGTCTGTAAAGCAATGTGCCCTCTTCTTGTGTGATATCAGTAATGATGCATTAGGAGGCCGGGCTGCTGTGGATGGGGTATTGTGGGAGCTGTCCATGCTCTGTTTTCCCTTTGGACGAATAGAAAAGCTGACCCTCTCTCTCCATAGACTCAAAGCTCTGTAAACATTGTAGAATGTGGTTATGCTACCAAGAGACCCTAGTGGAAAATTCCATCTCTGCTTCCTCCCCTCCTCCATGCTGACCGGAAACCCAGGGGAGTAAGAAATGACCTTTGAAGTGTTTGATAAGATCTCTATCTCTCTAAGGGTATGGCTACACTACCACCGGATTGGTGGGTAGTGCTCGATGTATCGGGGAATGATTTATCACATCTCATCTAGACGTGATAAATCGATCCCTGAATTGACTCCTGTACTCCACCTCGGCAAGAGGAGTAAGTGACGTCGGCAGGGGAGCGGCCGCGGTTGACTCACTGCCGTGGGGACGGCCAGGTAAGTCGACCTAAGATACTGCAACTTCAGCTATGCTATTCACATAGCTGAAGTTGCATATCTTAGGTCGATCCCCACTCCCCACTCCATAGTGTAGCCCAGCCCTAAGTGACTAGTTGGGAAGGTAGGGGTGGAAAAGGTGGAGGCAGTGACTGTCATCCCTTTGGCTTTGCCTCCAGGCACAGCCCCATCCTCGGCGAGGTGCCTGAGACAGTGTGGTCTGGTGGGATGCTTTGTGCTCTCTTCATCTCTCTCCGAACGCATTAGAACAATGCAATAAGGTGACGAGCGCTGCAAGGACAAAAATAATAATTCCCCTTTGATGCACACTGAAAGGGAAGTGGAAACCCCGCTGGAATAGAAATGCAATTCTCATGCCCCTCCTAAACTGAGGCTGCTAACAAAGAACTGGCTCTTTGAAATCCAAGTGGCCTGGCTTAACTCTTCCCCTGCTGTTTGATTATTTTTTTAAATGAATGGGTCATACATCCTCAAATGCAGGAGAAAACAACTGGGTGCAAGAATGAAAGGAAGGAAAGAGTATTGCAAGAGAGCAGCATGGGAGCACAGGACTGAAACAGCAGGGGGCGGCGTGAGCCAGGGGCATTGGCAGAGCTGGCTGGGGGCCGAGGGCTGATAAATCAGCCAGGTTTGTGAGACAGGCTGGAGAGGAGTTGGCAGAGCCGTGGAAGGGAGATTTGGGACAGCAGGGTAAAGACTGAGGTGCCTCAGCAGGGCTATGTGGGAACTCAGAAACTAAACCAGCCAGGTATATCAGAGGACACGGGGCAGAGCTGTCAGACAGGAGGTCATACTAGGCCTTCCTGCCCTGTACCTAGCTCTAGCCATAGCTCCTCATTTACACTTTCATGAATATTACATTAACCTGTAGATAGCCCTTCCCCCCAAAACTCCTTTTCCTTTGCACACTGAACAGTGGGCTATTGTCACGTGAACTTTTCCTTCCTTCCTGATTGCCTCAGAACGATTGTACTGGAGCAACTACTGAAGTCAATAGAACATTAGATTAGGAAGCACCTTGCATGTTAGTGAAGTGCTGTTCCTAGCTACCAGTAGAGTATTCTGAAGCACATCTGGATGTATCGGGTGTCTCAGGACTGCACTCATTGGAACTGGCCTTGGCTTAAAGCAGGACTTTCAGTCGGGATTTTAGCTTTCAAATACCTTGTGCATTCAGGGAAATCCATTCGCTCTTCACATGTTTTTCATGCCTGTTTGTGTTTAAACAAAGGCTTTGTTCCTCATGGACCATCTGTTCTTTTTATTTCAAATTGAGCAGTGAAGTTTTAGTGTTTTGAATTTTGGCCATCAAGTGTTCCAGTGAGTTGCTGAGTCTGTGCCAGCCAGTCTATAGTGAAGGGATGGTGCTGAATGTTTGAAAACCAGTGCTGCAGAGAAGAAGGGTGAGCCCGTGGTTTAGGCATGGGCCTGGGATTTGTGAGATCTGAGTTTAATTCCTGTCTATGCCACAAACTTCCTGTGTGACCCTGGGCAGATCACTTCATTTCTCTGAGCCTGAGTTCCCCATCTATAACATCAGGATAATAGCATTTAATTTACCCCATGCATGTCTGTCTTGTCAGTTAGAATGTCAGCTATTTGGGGCCGGTACTGTCTCTTAATATGTGTTGTGCGATAATAAATTATCGTATAATAAATCATAAGAAAATCTCTTATGCTTGACAGAGAGCCCCAGCTATAGGCAAGGACTGTGTCCAAAACTGAAGCCAGCTGTCTGTGCCATTCACTCCCAAGTCGAAAGCATATGAATTGGAAAGAGGTTCCTAAAGAGTGAAGGCTACGGCGCTAATGAGGTGGTGAGACAGCTCACACAATGCTGCTGTCTGCCTGCTGCATTTTGACGCAAAGAGGCTGAGGGGGAGAGGTTGGCAGCCCCCTGGACAGAGCAAGGAGAGCAATGATAATGACGTCAGAACAGAGCGTTCCTCTCTGTATGACTTCCCAGTGCAGGCAGCTCGTCTTTCAGGCACCAGGATCCAAGTAGCTGCATAGTTTCCACTGAGACTGTGATGGGCTGCAGTGTCCCGTGCACATACCTTCCGGGCATGACTGTTCTCCAGGGTGTTCGTGAGGCAGCAGCTCTCCGGGTTTACCTAGATTAGGCAAGGAAGTCAGGGTTAGCAGCTAACCAGGACCGTTTCCCTAGTATAGGTGTGTAAATTGACATCTTTAACCTTGACATAACTGGCTTCTCCTAGAGTTGACTTTGACCAGCTAAGCTGAAGTAAAATGTGGCACCCTACATTGGTGGAAAAGGTCAGGGATAGCTAACACATGTTTAACTAACCTCAACCTTCTTTCCTAAGCTAGACAAACCATCCAGGGTGATCAGCCAAGCAGCCACTGTTAACAGAGAAACCATGACTTGTGTTCTAGTTCCATTACTGCTGTTGCTCTGTGTTCTTCAAGTATATGATGTTACTTTTCCATGCCACAGTTTCCCCATCTGTAAAGTGGGAATGGTGACAATTTCTTTCCTTTGTAAAGCACTTTGGGGCCAATTGATCGCAACCACTAATATAAGAGAGAAGCATTGTGATTACTTTTATTGGATTGTTGGTAATGCCAGCATCTTTTTGCCGCTATGCAGTTCAAATGAACTCTGTCCTGCCAAACCTGTCTTTGGTATTAAACCAGTTAGCTTCATGTGAGCAGAGGCAAAGCTTCCTGGAAGTTGCATTCCTGAAATTATTGTTTTACAAGGAGATACAGGAGCGGCATTTGGACTTGCCACTTTTTAAACTTTGAGTTTCTGGTTGTGTGGAACATCTCTTGTGTATGGCTGTAGGGTGCAGCTACAGAGATCAAAGGTTCTCCTCCATGTTGGAAGGCCGCACTTGGGACTGTAGGAGGCAAATCAGAAAGTCACAGGCTGCAGCAGACACTAGAGTATGGTAGCTGTTGTCTTAAAGTAGTTGTCCAATTCAAGTTCTCTTGCTTTAACCTAAAGAGCACACAAGACTGTCTCAGCATGAAACGATGCAGGGTAATGACTTTCAGCACAATACTATGTTGTGATGCCGCCTGGCAGTGACACAAGTGTCCCCACACTGCTGTGCACTCAGTGATCAATGCGATATAAGGAGATAGGCTAGAATAAACATTGCATTGTGCCAGTGGCTTGACAGCCATGATGACGTTTTCCATTTCCTGCAGCGGACTGTAGGACATCATCCCCATTGGAATCAGGTTGGGTGGCAACACTGTGATCTTTGAATCCTTCCAAGGGTGTGCCTGAAAGTTGTCCTGACACAACCAACAAACCCCTCTTCCTTCCACCCTCAACTCCCTGCCCACTGTGTTAGAGAGACTGTTACAGCTTCCATCATGCACCCGGGTAAAATGTGACAGCTATTTCTTCCAGAACCCTAAGTTCACCCTCCCCAGGTGAACATCTGGCAGCAAATCTGGTGTGTGCGTGGGAAGGAAAATGAAATGTGTAGAAAAAGAGAAGTCTGTTTGTTTTCCGCACTTTGTTTCCAGTCTGAAAATGGAGCATCAGGTAATAATCCCGGATACAGATTCTGTGTAATGTGGTGGTCATTTATCAAGAGCAGTGGCAGCTGGGAACTGCCCGGGGTTGGGTAATGGGCTATAAAGTCCTTCACCTCTGGGTCACCAATACAGATCCAGCTCAGATCAGCAGTGACAGAACATTGATGCCATATGATACTTGGCCAGTGGTCTCTGTGAAATGGAGGAGCTTTCACAGCAACTTCTAGCAATGGGGTGACAATCTCACAAAAACCGGCCTTAAAACTGATGTCCTTGTCAGCAGTTTCAGCAGCGTGGCCAAAGGATGCAGGGCCCAGTTCATGCAGACGGTCAATGGGACTACTCTCTTGACAAGGAGCTACTTTTGAAAGGCATGCAGGATCGGGACCCTGAGCAAAGATCGTCACTTTGGAGTTCAGACCAGTGCTTCACCCATATCACTTACAGTTAGTGGCATATTGGATCTCAAGCCTTTTGCACTGGGGTCTCAGTAGTGGGGTCAATGTCATCTGGAGTTGCTGTGCTAATACCATCTATGGAAATCAATGGCCAGAACTCTGCAGTGGGGGTCAGTTCAATTTAGCTTGACAACCCATCAAGAGGTTTCATGGGCACCTTCTTGACCTACTGATGCTGTTTATTCACCCTGGCCCCTCATCATCATCACAAGTACCAGAGCTCCTCTATTGAATTGCTGTAGGGCTCAGCAAGGTCATCATTCCAAACCTGGCCATCTGAGAAGTGGATCATTTACCGCTTTCTACCTTGTATGCAGGGCAGTTGTAACTGTGCCGGTCCCAGGATATTAGAGAGATCGGGTGAGTGAGGTAATA